>JBBPMU010000458.1:0-22492 GCA_038090475.1 Wakefieldia striispora | reverse complement strand
TTGATTGAAAGCATGCCTAGGAGGATTGAGGCAGTGCTCAAAGCCAAAGGAGGATATACCAAGTACTGATATATACCAAATACCCATTTGTAAATGAAAGTGACAAAACTGTTCCAATGTAGTTACTGTTTTAAATTGGCCATATCTCCACAGCCACCAGGTCAAATCACATGATCCAAGTACCTGTAGGTAGCCAGGAGTGTGTACTAGCATTCGTCTCACCAATGCTAAGCGAGATTCCCACAGATGCATGCAGTGTGCTTCACACACTGGATTATTGTCAAACATTGGAACGGTTTTGGGAGTCACTGTATATATGTACAAGGGTTCGTGCACAGACCAAGCGGTGTGTATCCTAATCTAGTAATCATCCGATGGAAACGTATCATGAGTAAAAGGAAATGACAAACTGTACAGCTCTCTATGGCATGTGCCTTCCGATACGATCACGATCGGGTAACATCGTAAGAGAAAATGACTAAAGATAAGAAATCGTCAATATGTCCAAAAGGGGTTATTCCCAAGGAGATGGCCACCGAGAGGAAGTCTGAAAGGTCACCGATGGCCAATCGGCAAATGCTGCAAAGTGGTCATGTGCTCCAGATCACGTGACGAATGAAATTATACTGGAGTAGGAGCATACCAAAAGAGAGACATCACATGATGTCGAGTCACGTGATCTTTGAAGTACATGTACACGGCTTTCTTTGAGGATCACCACAAGAAGGGGGAGCTTTCTAAATAAAATGTGTAAAGTGTTAGAAAAAGAGCGTCTTTCAAGGATAAAATATGGGGTTTGTAACACTTCCCAGTAGAAGTGAGTCAGAAGTCCAGGGGCATCCATAAATGTGGGAAATGGCAGGTTCCCATGCAAAGTCTGAAGGATAACCTAGAAGTCATGGATTAAAGGATCGTATTGACCCAAATCAATGATCTCCCAAGTGAGGTCTCTATATGCCATGGAAGAAACATCAAACCAAGTATGGTTGTAATGATGAGTAGGAAGGAAAAACGTATCCATGTCCACATTGTCTTCACCAAGGAGTTGTCTCCATATGATTTCGGAGTCATGTTCCCAGGTATCTTTGAAATCCATAACAATTATTGCTGAAGGCAAGATCCAGATGGACCCCATCAAACTCTCCACCATTAAAAGCTGGGTTCCCCCCACCTCTGTCAAAGGAGTATGATCATTCCTAGGCTTTTGCAATTTCTACCAAAAGTTTATTGCAAACTTCTCTGCCATTGCTCAACCACTTATCAAACTCATCAAGAAGTTGTCTGCCTGGGAATGGAAAGAAGACCAACAGAAAGCTTATAACATGCTAAAGCATGCCTTCTTAACCCTCCCAGTACTCAGTATGCTGGACCCATAGAAACTTTTTATGTGTTATGGATTTCAAAGATACTTGGGAACATGACTGTTACAGATTTCAAGGACACTTGGGAACATGATGTAGAGATCATCTGTAGCCAGCTCCTTGGTGACAATGATATGGACATGGATACATTTTTCCTTCCTACTCATCATTATGACCACTACTGGTTTGACCTTTCTTCCACAGTGTATAGAGACCTCACTTGGGAGATCATCAATACTGGTCAATAGACCCTCTTATCCATGACTTCTAGGTTATCCTTCAGACTTCACATGGGAACACTGCCATTTCCCACATTTATGGATGCCCCCAAACTTCTGCCTTGTTTCATTTGGGAAGTCCCATTTACCTCTTTCCTTTTATACTTAGCAGAACTCCATCTCTCCTTTTGGACACAGAACTCTGATTCCTTTCTTGGACATGGGACTCTGCATTTTCTTATATGTGTATGTTTCCTTTTATGCGTTGTTTGTTGATTCCCTTTTATGATACATGCAACGCAATGCATCTTGTTGATTTCCTTTTATGTGTCATCCCTTTATGGTAACCCCTCTAGTATATAAAGGGTCAACTTGTAGTAGATAGCTCCTCAGCTAATTCTATGCATTTCTGCCTGCAAAGTCTTCACTCCTGAAGAAGGTCACTCGACTTACCTCCTGCACTAAGCCCTTCCAGTCCTCCATCTCTTGTTACTCACTGGGGCTTCTCTCTCACAAGCGATAGCCATATACTCTGCTCCTAGTCGTCAATGACACTATGAGTACAAAAATTAGCTCGTCTCTTGATCCCTGCTGTTACCCATGGGATCCACCCCACTTCACGCCACATATCAAGCCCCTCCTGAAGAGAGCTCATCTGACAACGAACGACCACCCACTGCCTCCCCCTATTCGAACCCATACCAATCCACATGTCCTTCTGGAACTTCCACCCCACGTTCTCCTACTCAACCCAGATGATGAGTAGCCAGATCCTCTCAAGTCCCATCTCCTGACTCTCAACAAGGACCACTCCTGAATGTTACTCCCTTGTACATGCCCATCCCTTCTCCCCTAGGCTCCACCCCCATTCTCTCACCCCTCCAGTTCCAATCGACTCTCCCATCCTCCCAGCACACCCCAACCACCCGTTCTCCTTCCCCCACCCCTAGCTCTAGCAGCATGTCGAACCCCACCCAAGAAGAACTCAAGGCAGCTTGCCCAGAACCCTTCTCTGGCAAGAGTGAAGACACCTCCTGTTGGCTGTTGGCGATGAAAGCTTACTTCGCCATTAACAACACCAAGTATACCAACAAGAAGATCATGATCACCCTCCTGAATCAAATGAACCATGGGAGAGGGGCAACCTTCTCTGAAGCATGGCTCACAAAGATTATGACCACCCCCATCACCTCCTGGGCCGATACCCTCATCAAGGTCGAGAAGGACTTCCACACCATCTTTATACCCCCTGGCCTCAAAGACACCGTGTGCATGACCCTCCACAACATCCGTATGGAAGGGAAACCTTTCAATGGCGACTTTGATGCCTTCTGCAGCACCTTCCAGCTCAAAGCCTCTAGGAGCAACATCACCAACCAATCCGTACTCAAGGATCTTCTTAAACGTGCTGTTTCGCACCAAATTGCCACCATGATGACAGCCTTGGAGAAGGAACCTGCGACCATGAATGACTGGCTGGAGAAAGCCTCTCATTTCTATCATGCGATTATCTGCACTGACCTCCTTAGGAAAGGAGGTACTTCCTATATTGGATCGACCTCGTCCACCTCCCAAACCCACGACCCTATGGCCATGGACGTGGACTACGTTTCATTATCCCCAGCAGAATGATCCAAACACCTCAAGAATAGGAAGTGCTTTGTGTGCCACTGTGTCAGCTGCTTTGCTGGCAAGCATCGTAACAGGCAGAACTGTCATTCTCCCCCACAGAAGATTAGGATTGCCAAAGAAGATGACTCTCCTATCGACCCCCTTACTGCCTATGCAAAAGGCAAAGGACTGAAGACCCATCAAGCGATCTGATTGCTGGAAATGTTTTCAGACAAGTCAAATGAAGTCCCAATGGATGAACTGGAACAAGAAGCCAAAGAAGATGAGGATTTTCAACACTGAGGAGTAGAGCAACGTCTACTTCCTCAAGGACAAGGACTCCTGTACAAATAGCTCCCGTTTTTGTTTCCTCTCCTGCTGATAGGGCAATACACGTCCCCATATCCCTTTATGCAGGAAGGACAGGAGAAATCGTCACCACCACCACCCTCATCAACTCTGGAGCCACCGGATCTTTCATCAACCAAGACTTCACCATACGAAACCGAATCCCCCTCATTCAACTTGCTGAACCAATTGGAGCCAAGAATGTAGATGGAACCAAGAACAAGTCTGGAGAAATCCACCACAAGGTATTCATCACCTTGCACTACACTGACACAGAACACCAACAGGAACTTATGGTGATCAACTGTGGATCCCAAAACGTCATACTGGGAATGCTGTGGCTAGTAAAGGTAAACCCCTGGATAGACTGGACCAATCGGACCATTGAATTCGACGGCAGACAGAAAGTCCAATGACACGACGACCCCCTAAGGGAAGCACAAGCCTACCTTATTCGATTTATTGACAAGAACCCGGATTGTGTATCCAAGGCCAACTATGACACTAGGCAGTGAGCCATCAAACAGCATTTTCAATGGAAGCTTTGAGAAGCTAACATCTTACTGGAGGTGATCTGGAAGGTGACCCTGTTGACCACTATTGCTGCACAGAAGAAGGCCCCACAAGTCGTGCTGCCCGCTGCATTCAAGGACTACCAGAAGGTATTCAACGAACTGGAGGATGGTTTTATCCCTCCATCCCACGACTTCAACCACGCCATCGAACTCAAGGATTCGTTTACCCCGCAAAAGGCCAAGCTGTACTCCCTCAACCCCAAGGAAATGAAGGCCTGCAAGGGCTTTATTGACGAACATCTGAAGAAAGGAACCATTCGCCCATCGAAATCCCCTCAGGCTGCCCCTTTCTTTTTCATCACCAAGAAGGATGGAAAGCTCTGACCCTGCCAGGACTACCGCTACCTTAACGAACACACGGTCAAGAATGCCTACCCCCTCCCACTCATTCCTGACCTCATGGACAAACTCCGAGGATCAAACATCTTTACCAAGATGGACATCCGATGGGGGTTCAACAACATTCGCATCAAAGACGGCGACCAATGGAAAGCAGTGTTCATCACTCCATTTGGCCTCTTCGAACCCCTTATCATGTTCTTCGGAATGTGCAATGGTCCCCTGACATTCCAAGTGTTCATGGACCACTACTTTGGCGACATGATAGCCGAAGGATGGCTTATCATCTACATGGACGACCTCTTGATCCACACCAAAGACAACCAAGACCTCCACAATGAATGGACCTGTCATGTTTTAGACCAGATGGCAGAACTCTGCCTACACCTTAAACTGGAGAAGTGCTCTTTTTCCTAGAAATCCATTGACTTTCTAGGAATGATCATCACTGAAGGTGAAATTCAGATGGACCCTGCCAAGCTCTCTGCTATCAAGTCTTGGGTCCCTCCTGTCTCCATCAAAGGTGTCCGCTCCTTTATTGGATTTTGCAATTTCTACCAAAAATTCATTGCCGACTTCTCTGCTATCGCCACCCCCCTCATTGCCCTTACCAAAAAATCCACTGCCTGGGAATGGAAGGATGACCAACAATGATTGTTCAACAAACTAAAGGAAAAGTTCCTTTCTTTGCCCATCCTCTCCATGCCTGAACCCCAACACCCCTTCACTGTCATGACCGACGCTTCTCTCACCGGCGCTGGTGCTGTCCTCATGCAAAAAGACGTCAACAGCGACCTTCACCCATGCTCCTACTTCTCCTGCATGTTCTCCCCCACCGAGCACAACTATGACATCTACAATCACGAGTTACTTGCAGTAATCAAGGCCCTCGAGGAATGGCGCCAGTACCTCAGCAGTACTCCTCTTCCTGTGACCATCATCACCAACCACAAGAACCTGGCCTATTTCAAGGAACCGTGCAAACTCACCCACCGCCACGCTCGATGGATGCTCTTTTTGCAGGACTTTGACATCCTCTATGACACCCACTCTGGATCCTTTATGGGCCCTGCCGACGCCCTCTCCTGAAAAGACTTCATTGACACCTCCAAGGATAACCAGGACATAGTCCTGCTGGACCCAGAACATTTCATTAATGCCATTGACACCAATCTCACAAACAAGATCACTGATTCAACCCCCAATGACCCCATTGTCCAGAAAGCCCTACTGGCACTCCAGAACAGATGCTCTCTGTTTCCATGTGCCTCCCCTAAAGACTGGGAATTCCATGGCAGATCCCTTTTCTTCCAGGGATGCCTCTACATCCCCGACACTGCCCAGAAGGAACTTGTCACTTCCATCCACAACTCCCCTGCTGCCGGACACCCCAGCTATTTCCATCTGCTCCACCTCCTCTGATGAGACTATTGGTGGCCCGGAATGGCTACCTTTGCTTGCAAATTCATCGCCAGTTGTGCCACTTGTCAGGCCAACAAGGTCATTACTCATCCCACTGCCCCGCCGCTATCCCCCATACCATCCAAAGTGACCCACCCCTTTCAACAAGTCTCCATCGACCTCATCACCGATCTTCCCCCATCAGACGGCCATGATTCTATTATGGTCGTGGTCGACCATGGTCTTACAAAGGGGGTAATTTACATCCCTTGCTTGAAAACTATCACTGCCAAGGGTGTTGCAGCCCTATTCTTTTCACAGGTTTTCCCTCATTTCGGTCTACACGACAAGCTCATCTCGGATTGCGGCCCTCAATTCGCCTCTGCCTTCACTAGAGAGCTCACCCGTTTACTAAACTACGACCTTGCCCTCTCCACCACTTACCATCCCCAGACTGATGGGGAAACCGAACATGTCAACCAGGAACTTGAAACCTACCTCCGGATCTTTTGTGAAGGAAAACCGACCACTTGGGCATCACTCCTCCCTATGGCCGAATTCTCCCACAACTCCAACATCCACTCCGTCACCAACCAATCCCCATTTTCCCTCATGTACAGCTATGAACCTCATTCCTACCCCTCCCTCTCTTGCACCACATTCGTCCCAGCCACCAAGCAACGCCTTACCAAACTTGATGAAGCTAGAATGGAAGCCCTTGCTGCCCACCAAAAGGTGCAAGATGACATGAAATCCCGTATCACCACCAAATTCTCTCCCTGGAAAGTCAGTCAGAAAGTCTGGCTTGATAACAAGAATCTAAAGCTCAGCTACCAATCTCGGAAACTATCCCCTTGATGAGAAGGCCCCTTTGAAATCACTCAAGTTATCTCTCCCGTCTCCTATCGACTCAAACTCCCTCCCACCTGGAAGATACACAATGTCTTCCACACCTCTATCCTTTCCCCTTATCAGGAAACCAATGAACATGGCCCTTTGTTCTCATGCCTGCCACCGGATCTTCTTGGATCAGAAGAAGAGTATGAAGTCGAAGCTATCATGGGACATCGGGGTTCTGCCCGGAATCCGCAGTTCCTTATCAAATGGAAAGGCTATCCATCCTCTGACAACACGTGGGAACCACCATCCAATTTGGTACATGCCAAGACTCTCCTCAACCTATATAAAGCCTCTTGTCCCAAGGCTTTCCCCTCATTCCGCCCCCCCCCTACATGATTGAGATCACCTTCTCTCTTGTTGTCTTCATCATCTTCTCTGCCCTCACCCTCTTCTTTTTCTATTCCATCTTCGCCATTGCCCTTAAACTTCAATATTCCTGCGACGCCCTCTTCTTCGTCCTCCATGTCACCCCAAACGGAATCTCTGTCGGAATCGTCTCACCCCATGACATCACCACTCCCATACTTTGCTACTCCACTGGCTCCACCTACTCTAGCTGGACAGCTGAGGTGGACAGTTGGAACAATTCTTGAGTCATTCCATTCTCATTCACCTTCTCATTTTACCCTTCCTCCTTCTTCCCCTCCTATGCCAGTTACCCCACCTGCATCCCCTATGGCATACTTGGAAATCCCCCTCGACACCTTGCTATCCACCTTGGACCCCATTCCAATTTTTCTAGATAGACTTCCACGTTTCCATCAAAACGTCCTCTATGCCATGATCATCTCTTCACCCCCACTCGCGCTCCAACTCGCGAACATTCCCCTATCCTCTCCCCAATTGACGGTCATCCCACTCCTTGTTATGATTTCATCATTCCTCATCGAACTTTTTACTTGACGAACCCTTTCGCTAGACTCGGTCCTCGAAGACGAGTCCCAACCTGTAATTCGCATCACGTGACTCTTTCCACGATCACGTGACATTCCCCTTTTGGTACGCTCCTATGTCAGTATAAACTTCCTTCAGTCACGTGATCTGACACACGTGACCACTCGCGGCACTTGCCGATTGGCCGATAGCATATCTTCTGCTCTTCTTTCGCTATTGGCTCCTCCTTATCTTTTATCTTTACTCATAGACAATGACTCAAGATACGCGATCCTCGCATCGTACGATTCTCTTCCTCTTTTATCATTGGACGATAGCATTCGCACAGCATGGTCCGTGCACGATTCTCAACAGTATATAATCTCCATGTACATTACGATTATACCTTAGTTCTATCTACTTGATCATACTTCCAAGGGTGTGGTTTAAGGATTAACTCCTCAACTACTTGGATTACACTTCTTCAACATTTCGCCCCTCCACGACTTCCACATCTCCCTTCTCGCAGCTTTTGTTTCTGGCACGCCCCTCGAACCTGGCGCGCTCATCCTCTTATCTTCTTTGGGATATTTGAGTGACCGTTCGTTTCACTCCTCCTCCAGGCATTCCGAAACACAATCCTCTCATCTGAGATCCAACAGCAGTCTCCTATCCAACTCAGAGAATCTTGGGCACCGGCCCTCTCCTATTCCATTCAGGGCACTGGAGGGATTATACTCGATGCCCTTGACCACGTTGGGTTCGGAATATTCATCTCTACCCTCCCAGCAAACAATGTCCAACCCCTCCTTCGGACCACCCTCATCAGCCTCTCCCCTCTCCAGCGACGGGACTATATCTCATCCGCAGAGCTCCCTATGATCCACCCTCTGGGATGGACCTCTCATCTCTACCCCTCTGCCAGACCTCTACTACCCACCCCTGTCCCTACCTACCCTATCTGACCTGATGAGTTGGACACCACTTCCCTATCCTCTCTTCATGCCGCCCCTCCCCCATATACTCCCGTGCGTCAACCTCTTCCCTGACGACCCACGCCTGGACCAGATGCGCCCCATCTGGGATCTCCTGGACCCGGACCACATGTTCAGCCATCCACTCTGACTATTGAACTCGACCTTAATGAGGTTAGAGAATTTCTCACCACCCTCGCTGAGCTCACAGAGCCGAACACCTCCTCCAACCCCTCCCCAGTCCTGGTCCCCCCTCCCATCCCCTGACGAGTTCCTCGCCACCGTTCTTGCTATCATTGCAGGTCCACCGGACACCTCCAACCTGGATGCCCCCACTACCGATGCACTCATTGCCTTCGAACATCCCCCAGCCATTTCTCCTGGAATTGTCCAGTCGACAGATGACGATTCCCTCCCTGGACCCAACGACTTATTGATGATGATGCTCTCCCAGACTTCAACGATGAGCACATCTGATGATAATGATTTGGTGAATCATTCTTCTGACAGGGGAGCTAATGTTACAGATTTCGAGGATACCTGGGAACGCGATGTCGAAATCATTTGGAGACAACTCTCTGGTGAAGACGATACGGACATGGATACGTTTTTCCTTCCTACTCATTCATATGATCGCTATTGGTTTGACGTTTCTTCCATGGTGTATAGAGACCTCACTTGGGAGATCATCGATAGTGGTCAATACGACCCTATTATCCATGACTTCTATGATATCTTTCAGACTTCGCACAGGAACACCACCATTTCCCACATTTACGGATGCCCCCGGACTTCTGACTCATTTCTACTGGGAAGTCCCATTTATCTCTTTTCCTTTTATACTCAGCGGAACTCCGTTTCTCCTTTTGGACACCAGACTCCGATACCTTTCTTGGACATGGATTCTGCATTTCCTTTTATGCGTACGTTTCCTTTTATGTGTCGTCCATTGATTCCCTTTTATGATACACGCGATGCGATGCATCTTGTTGATTTCCTTTTATGTGTCGTCCCTTTATGGTAACCCCCCTAGTATATAAAGGGTCAACTTGTAGTAGATAGCTCCCCAGCTAATTCTATGCATTTCTGCCTGCAAAGTCTTCGCTCCTGAAGAAGGTCACTCGACTTACCTCCTATGCTAAGCCCTTCCAGTCTTCCATCTCTTGTTACTCACTGGGGCTTCTCTCTTACGAGCAATAGCCATATACTCTGCTCCTAGTCGTCAATGACACTATGAGTATGAAAGGATCTCGAGTGAAGTCTTTGTTCCACACCCACGTAACAACATGTAAAAGGAAATCAACAAGACATGTCATGTCGTGTGTATCATAAAAGGGAATCAATGAATGACACATAAAAGGAAATGTGGGGTCCATGTCCAAGAAAGGAATTGGAGTCCCATGTCCATAAGGAGAAATGGAGTTCTGCTAAGTATAAAAGGAAAAAGAGATAAATGGGACTTCCTGAGTGAGACAAGTCAGAAGTTCGGGGGTATCTGTAAACATGGGAAATGGTGGTGTTCCCATGAGAAGTCTGAAAGTTTAGTAGAAGTCATAGATAATAGGGTTGTATTGACCACTATCGATGATCTCCCAAGTGAGGTCTCTATATGCCATGGAAGAAAGATCAAACCAAGCGTGGTCGTAGTGATGATGTCATATCCATGCATTCCAATCCATCTCTGACCCCTCAGATGCAACTCCGACCCCTTCAACATCAGTTCATACACTTGGACACAACTCTGAGTCCCTTCTACTCTATTCCGATCCCATTACATATCTCCATTCTACTTTAGTATTTAGTTCATTTCATTTCCTGTGCATCATGTACGAGCACAGCTCCAGCTCCTCTTTATATCCAATACAGCCCTCAGCCCTCTTCTTTCTGATTATCCACCTTACTCATCCATTTAGTCATCCATGTACTTACTCATCCTCCAGCCTTTTGTCTCTTCCGACCTTCCATCTTACTCATCCGCTATTCTGATTACTCATCTGCTTCTGCTCTGACTATATATATTTTGTAGATACCTCATGTAAACCTCAGTCTGAATATTAATATTCTAAGTTTCCTTCCAACTCATCTCCAACCTCCGAAAGGCCTCGATGGTCTTACCCTCTCATCTTCCCTCTGGACTTGACCCAGTGTCAGTCCACTCCTCTACCTCCGATCTCCACTCCTCCAAAATCCAGGGACAGACTGTGACAAGGGCACACCACATATGGTGAAGCTGAGTCCCGTCTGCTTTAACTCCAGAGTTCCAGAGTTATGACCTCCAAGTTGGTATGGACTCTAACAGATGAGTAGGAAGGAAAAATGTATCTATGTCCATATCATCTTCACTGGAGAGTTGTCTCCAAATGATTTTGACATCGCATTCCCAAGTATCCTTGAAATCTGTAACATTAGCTCCCCTGTTGGAAGAATGATTCACCGAATCATTATCATCAGATGTGCTCATCATCAAAGTCTGGGAGAGCATCATCATCAATAAATTGTTGGGTCAGGGGAGGGTTGTTGAGAGATGAGACTTCGATGAAGATCTCATACCGGATCAATGACGTTTCTAACTTCAGACTTCATCATTCATATGTCATATGATCCAGATCATTCTAGAGTCAGATCTAGATTGATATTGGTTCTAGAGTGGTTCTAGAACTGAGGTGAGTCACTATCATATTATTCATTTCAGATGATAGTGAGATAAGAGTCCTTTATGCTATTGGACAATAAGGATATGTATTACACATATGATATGATACAACCATATCTTTAGTCATTTCACATGACTCATCCTTATCTCTTATTGTTCTTATACTTCCATTCTTATTGGTAGATAAGAACCTCACACATGTATATAAGAGGGGACTCATACAATGATTCCCCTCTGTTAGAGTCTGTGCCAACTTGGGGGTTGTAACTCCGGAACTCTGGAGTTAAAGTGGATGGGACTTGGCTTCAGCTTATGTGCTGCACCCTTGCCAACAGTCAGTCCCTGAATTTCAGAGAAGCGGAGATCGGAGGTGCGGAGATGACTGATGCTAGGTCAAGTCAAGGAGGGAAGGGGACAAAGGGTTAGACCGTCAAGGTCTCAGAGGTCAGAGTTGAGTCAGAGGGAAACAATAGAATGTTAATATTCAGACTAAAGATTACAAGACAATCTACAAAGTATATATAGTCAGAGGAGAAATAGATTGGTAATTGGAGTGGAGCGGATGAATAAGATAGAAATCGGAAGGGACGAGAGGCCAGAGGATGAGTAAGTACATGAGTAATATGAAAGATTAGTAATGGATGAGTAAGATGGATGAATGGGAACAGAATAGCCAAAAGTGGCATCAGATATAGAGAGGAGCTGGAGCTGTGCTCATACGTGATGCACAGGTACGAAATATATACTAGTACGGAAAAGGAAACAGAGGTAATGAGAAATACGTATTGGAAGTCCAGAGGTGCGGGGTTGCATCCTGAGCGAGATCACTCCAGAGTTTGTGAGTGAATGAGTTGGAGTTGCATCCGGAGTGTTGGAGTTGGAATGGGATATGACACCCTCAACCAGTCAATTGACCTTCCTCATCCTTGACAACTCCATTGTCTTCACCTCACCTTTAGTTCCTTGATCATTAGAACCATGAGTAATTCTCCTCACAGTTCAACCATAACCTCTGCCTTGACTTTGCCCAGGACTTCCATCTGCTGCATATACAGTCAAACCTCATTCCCTTGGATGAGAGACTAAGAGAGTTGGGTAGCTCCATCTCTTTAGGTTATGAGCCCCAGTTGATCACCGGCCTTGACATCTTTTACTTGCACACTTATCTCCCTTCGTCACACCCTTGATCATGCTGATCTTGGAACCCTACAAGGTTTACTGGTTCACTCGCCTACTGTCACTCATCCTACAAGTGATGATGGTACTTGCGGCCCATGAGGTCACTCAGATGTTCACCAACATCTTTGTTTTATCCTTCACAGATGGTTATCTACTTTACCATCTTATGCACACAGATCCTTTTGGTCACTTCACTCTATTCTTTGCCTATCGTGTTGACACAAGTATCTGGTTATTGAACGTTTCCTTGACCAGATTACCAGTCAACCAAGTACAAGAATTTCCCCTTGCCCCAAGGGAGAATCCAAGTCCTATACCGATCCTGAATCGTCCTACTGCTGTTCATCCTGGAAGTCCAACATGCTCTTCACCTCAGGATTCAAACAACCCATCTCTGCTTTCCCCTAGACATCCACTCTGTACAGGTTCACATGACTTCCAACTTCTGTGTCCTATTTGTCATCATCCCTGTCAACAACAGGAGGTTTGTTATAGTGAACATCCCAATTCTCAGTGGCACCACCACCATGTTTATAGGGATGGTGCACGTTTCCATCACGAACACAGAGACTTTGCTTTCGATGCTCACTCCATAGCTCCTGGATACCCAGGATACCTCTCAGTTGCACCACAATTGCGACAAGCCTTTGCTAGAGAGAGACACTTGTGCAACTTAGAGCACTTGCGTAGACTTGCAGCAGCATTCACCCACCATCGAAGCCCTACTCCACCACCTGCGTACCTCCCTCAAAATGGAATGCGCATCATCACCAGAAATGAACTCATCCCTGATTGCCCCTTGCACCCTTCCCCTCCTCAATTGACAAATGTCGAACCAACAGAGGACCCTAATCGAATCCATAGCCTGGAACAACAGGCTATCTCTCCCTGGTCCCTCCTTCGACAGGTTAAAGAGATGGAGCTACCCAACTCTCTAATCTCTCATCCAAGGGAACAAGGTTCGACTGTTACATATATGCAGCAGGTGGAAGTCCTGGGCAAAGTCAAGGCAGAGGTTATGGTTGAACTGGTGAGGAGAATTACTCACAGTTCTACTGATCAGGGAACAGATGTGAGGTGAAGACAATGGAGTAGTCGAGGACGAATGTCAATTGACTGGTCAAGGGGAATCATCGTATGTGTCCCCTCTTACATATATACATGTGTGAGGTTCTTATCTCCCAATAAGAATGGAGGGATAAGAACAATAAGAGATAAGGATGAGTCATGAGAAATGACTAAAGATACAGTTGTATCATATCATACTGTACTGTACAGTGGGGTGCAAAACTATTGCAATGTTTAATCCTAAGCCAGGGCATGAAGTGCACTGCAATCAATTGTGGGAATTTCACTTTGCTTTGGTGAGAACAAATAAAGTACAAACCCTCAGCTACAACTTTGTCCCCAGGGTCATGTGATTTGGTTCACACACTATCAAAATACACCCATTTCAAAACTGTAATACCATTGCAATAGTTTTGCATCTTTTGATATCTTGGGTATATTAGTACTTGGTATAGCCTCCCTTGGCCTTGATGACTGCCTGAATCCTTCTAGGCATGCTCTCTATCAACTTCTGACACTCCTCAGCTGCTATCTCCTCCCAATCAGCCTGAACCCTCTCCCACAATTCATGAATCCCCTTAGGAGAGGATTCATGGTCTGCTAGTCTCCTTTTGAGGTAAACCCAGAGATGCTCAATGGGGTTTAAGTCAGGAGACTGTGCAGGCCATACCATAGTTTGGAAATCCTGCTCCTGAAGCCAATCCTTCACCTTCTTGCAAGTATGCTTGGGGTCATTGTCCTGCTGAAAGATGATGTCAGAAGGATCAAGACCATAAAACTGCAAAGAATTTAGCAGTTCATCCTTCAAAATCTGAAGGTAAAGGTCCCCATCCATTCTACCATCAATCTTGGCAGCATATCCAACTCCCTGCCAAGTCATACACCCCCACATCATCAAAGAACCTCCTCCAAACTTGACTGTACCTTCTACCAGTCTATCACTGAGCCCTTCCCCTGCCTTTTTCCACACCCACTTGTGCCCATCTGACCCTAGGCGATTGATTTTGGTCTCATCAGACCATACCACCTTCTTCCAGTCCTCTAGAGTCCAATCCTTATGAGCATAAGCAAAGTCTAAATGAGCCTTGCAATGCTTGACTGAAAGAAGAGGGCGTTTTGACTTGACAACAGCTTTCATACCTGTTACAAACGCTATTTTCCTGCCCTCAGATATCCACTCTTTTTCAGACTCTAAGTCCAACTATGTTGTCCCTCTCTCTAGCACACTCTTCGATCCAGAACAACTACTGTTCTTGGACAAGGTATGCACCTCATGTCAAGGCTGTCCAAAGGACTGGATCCTATTGGCTGCCACATTTATGCTTCTTCTTTTAATCTCCGGCACGATCTAAAGATCTGCCACACCTCATGTCTTCTTTTAATTACCGCTTATGCTTCTTTTCCATTCTGCCACACACCTCATGCTTGACGCATGTAGATAATGGCTGTGGTATTCTTCTACATTCCATAACATTCCAGCCAATGGCAGAACGAACTCTTATCATTGTACAAACAAACACATACATTACTCCTGTACTATATAAACCTGAATAGACAACCCAGAGAACCTCAGTAAAGTTCTCTTGGGTCTTCGCCTTAAAAGCCTGAGTGAACATCCCTCCACCTTCACATCTATCACTTTAACAAGCTCAGCTTTGAGGCTTGTTTCAGTTAACCTCAATTGTGTCTGGTTTGGTCTTCTTCTGACCTGGGAGGACTTCTTTATATGGTTTGACTCTAGAGATATTGACTGTCGGATGGATGGCGATATTTTTAGGGAGGCGGAGAGTGACCACATTTGGTAGGATCTGTAGGATTTCATATGGTCCTATCCATTTTTGCATCAGCTTTCGCATAGCGTAAGGGAGTTTGAGATGCTCTGTGGATAACCAGACTTTCTGGCTGATTTCATATATCGGAGCTTCAGATCACTTTTTGTCTCCCTGCTTCTTCATCCTAAGGCATGCTTGTTCTAGAGCATTTTTTACTTGTTCATGCAAGGCTTTGCAGTCCTTCGCGAATTCACCACTTCTCAATAGGTCTCCTTCAAAGCCTAGTCTGGGGGTGTATTTTCTTGTGACAGCGAACAGGGTGGTTCCTGTCACAGATCCGAGCAAGTTATTATGTTGGAACTGAGCGAGTTTAATCCACTCAGCCCATTCTTCTTGCTTCTTCGCAACGTAAGTGCGAAGGTACTGCTTGAGTTCTCTGTTGATCCATTCTGTTTGGCCATCTGTTTGAGGATGGAACGCCGTTGATAGCTTCTGATGGATTCCTAGTAGCTTGCATAAATGTTTGGTGAACTCTGAGGTAAACTGCGGTCCTCAGTCCGATACAACCGTAGAGGGGATGCCATGTTGACACCATACTTCATCCCTGAAAAGCTTCGCTAAATCTAAAGAAGAAATTTTCTTCAAGCAAGGTGAGAATACCACCTCCTTGGAAAACCTGTCGACAATAACACAAATTGAGTCCCATCTGTTGGAAATGGGTAAACCAGTGATAAAATCAATAGAAATGTCTTCCCATGGGCCGGAGGCGACCTCAAGGGGTATCATTTTTCCTGCCAGTGCCTTTTGCTTACCCTTCATGAGGGCGCACACATTGCAGCTGTCTATATATTCCTGGACATCATGAGTGATGCCAGGCCAATGGTAAAACCTAGAAATTAAATGACATGTGCGTGCCCTTCCGCCATGTCCTGCTAGCGGGGAGTCGTGGAACTGTTCAAATAACATCATCTGCAACGAGTGGGGAACAAAGACTTTAAAGGAAAGGTTTTTGTATACCTCTTTGCTAGTGTTGTAGCGGAATTCTTCTGGTACATCTGCTCGCTGCAGGGATCTTGACTCTTTTCGTACTTCGTCGAAAAAGCTGGAGGTAAGTTTGACATTCCTTGCTTCATAGCTCTTCTCCTCTGGTCAGGAGGTATCATCTAGGGGGTTCATTGACTTGAAGTCGGAATTCTCGTTAGTCATCACTTTGTTAGTGGCATCTCTCGGAATAAATTTCTTTTTAGAGACATTCGGTATTACCACCACATTCTCATTGTGGTTTTCAACAGCATCACCATGATCTGGTCTTCTCGAGAGCGCGTCTGCTCTCCCGTTTTGCATCCCAGGCTTGTAGCACATTTCGTAGTTGAATTCTTGTAGCAATGCATGCCACCTTGCCTGTCTTGGGGACAATGTCTGGGGTTTCTTCCAATATTCCAGATTTTGTGATCTGTCCATATTTTGAATGATTCTCTTCCTATTAAATAGTGGCGCCAGTCTTGCAGCACCCGAATAACTGCTAAAAGTTCTTTGTCATAAATTGGATAATTTCGTTCAGTGGAATCAAATGAGTGAGAAATAAAGGCACAAGGCCTCCATATACCATCGTCCCCTTTGGATGAGAGAACGGCTCCTGTTGCTATATCCGATGTGTCCGTTTTGACTCAGATTGCCTTCTTTTGGTCTGGGAAGACTAAAAAGGTATCATCAGTAAATGCTTTCTTTAGACCTTCGAACGCTTTTTGCTGTTCACTTCCCCATTTAAAGGGGGTATCCTTCTTCGTTAAGTCATTGAGAGGTCTTGCCATATCAGCAAATCTTGGGATGAATTTCCTGTAATAATTGCAGAGGCCTAAGAAGCCCTGCATCTGTTTCAACCAAGTGGGCATTGGCCAATCTATAATGCCAGCGGTTTTCTTTGACTGCATTTCCACTCCTTCTTGGGATACGACCATCCCAAGGAAATCTACCTTCTTCTGTGAGAAAAAACATTTTTCTGGCTTGATGAACAAGTCGTTTTCTTTGAGTTGTTGAAGGACCTCTTTGACTATTTCTTGGTGTTCTTCCTTTGTCTTTCCTTTGGTATAGACCATGCAATCATCAATGAAGATGATCACGCAAGCATACATGTCATTAAAGATATTGTTCATCATCGTCTGGAAAGTCAGTGGGGAGTTTGTCATGCTGAAGTACATGACTGTCAGTTCGTAAGCTCCCATAGGCATAACGAAGGTGCCTTTCCATTTGTCTCCTTCTTTGATACAGATGTTATTGAATCCCCATCGGAGATCCATCGTTGTGAAGAGGTCTGCTCCTTGGAGTTGATTGATGAGATTAGGAATCAGTGGTAGTGGGTAGGCATTCTTCACTGTTCCTTCATTGAGATATCTATAGTCCATAACTAGTCGCTTTTTTCTGTCTTTCTTTGGTATAAAGAAGACAGGGGCGGTCTGGGGGGATTTTGAAGGTCGAATGTATCCTTTCTTCAACTCTTTTTCTAAAAAGCTTGAAACTTCGTCCAGCTCCTGCTGGGAAAGTGGTATTACTCGTCCTTTTTTCAGAACAAAACCTTCTTTTAACTCTATGGCATGATCCCAGGGTTTGCGGCTGGGCATCCTTTCCAATTCTTGCTCAGAGAAAACTTCGAGGTATTCATGGTAACATGCTGGCACCTTCTCCTTAAGATATTTCTTTTCTTTGTTGATCGTCATCCCTCTTTGGAAGTAGGGGTATCCATTGTTCATCCCATGATGGGGTATTCTCCACTTCTCTGTGGTCATCATCCGAGGTTTCGAGAATGGTATTCTCCAGCTATCAGGCCGGCCATAGTCCGTAACCTGCTTCTCTGACATGGAGGAAATCTTCACATCAACCTGGCCAGAGTCCGTAGGCTGGTATTCTTCTTTATTCCATATGGTTCTGCTATATAAATCATAGTCGTCCTCTCTCGAGGGAATCTCCATGGTTTTCTTCAGCTTAGCTGGTATTCTTCCTTCGTTGCAGAATCTTGTGCAGCGAGTAAACTCTATTTGCTTCGTTGTCCAATCTATTTCTGGGTTGTGTCGAACAAGCCAGTCAAATCCTAGATAAATTTCATGAGTGCCCAGATTTGTTACAAACGCTTCGATGGGTTCTTGATGACCCTCGACTTCCACAATAATTCTTGCTTTGTGGGTAATCTTTCCGATAGAAGAATTGCTGCCATCTGTGTTAGAGATGCTGACCAGCCTTCCCAATGGGGTACCTATAATACCATTAGTTTCGATAAATGATTTGTCCACAAATGTGTTCATGGCTCCAGAGTCTACCAATGATGAACAAGTCACCATCTTCCACCGAGGTGGGTATCCTGAATAAAAGGAAACATTAGTGGGCAAGGAAATAGAGCCCAAATGTATAGTAGAGTTCGAATAAATAATGTCAGATTGGGAAATAAAAAGCGAGGTGTGAGAAATGGGTGAAAGGACAGAGAGTGGTCATAGACCAGTAGGTTTCTTTCATTCTGTGAGATTGAAAGGGTCGTTATAAAAACGAGTGGGGGTCGGTACTCGTGAGGGGGAGAAAGAAGAGAAATTGTAGGTGGGAATGGAAGTAGTGTCTGCAGGTAGAACAATTTCATCCAAGAGCGAGTATTTATTTTTAAATGGGGTTACCCCCTCTTTTACCTCTTTTATACTTTTTTGTTTCTTTTTCTTTTCTTTTTCTTGTTGTCTGAGCCTTTTCCTATAGTAGGCCTCGGCTTCCGGAGACGTATAGTTCCAGGTGACCTTTTGAATAAAGCGGGTCTGGTCCAGTTCCGCTAGAAAGACTTCTCCTGCTTTCCAATAGGCTTCGACGTACATACATCTTGTAAGCCACGTTGAACGGCATGTTGTGTTATGAAACCGTACTTCATTCTTGAAAGACGCTCTTCTTTTACTAACACTTTTTAATCCTTTACTTAGAAACTCCTTTCTTGTGGCGATCTGATTGAAGAAAGCCATCTACATGTACTTCGCTGATCACGTGACTTGACGTCACCTGATGTTTCACTTCTGGTATGCTCCTACGACAGTATAATTTCCTTCTGTCATGTGATCTGTTGCACGCGACCACTTCGCGGCACTTGCCGATAGGATGTCGGTTGAGACTTCAGACTTATTCCCGGTGGCCACTCTCTTTGGGAATAACCCTTTTTGGACATATTGACACTTCTTATCTTTAGTCATTTCCTCTTACGATGTTACCCGATCGTGATTGTATCAGAAGGCACATGCCATAGAGAGCTGTGCAGTTTGTCATCTCTTCTTTGTCACGATATTGTATGTGCTTATCACACAAGACTTCCCTCTTACGGATATTTGGACATCATACGATTTCTTTCTTCTATACTTAGATATGCACAGCATGGTCTGTGCACGATACCTTGTACTTATATAAGTAGTAGACGCATCGACTGGTAACCCTAGTCTTTGCTATTTGGAATATCATCCCCATGTGATTTTCTTCTAGGCAAGACCCCCTTAGGAATTCTGAGGGGCTACTGGGAAACTACTTTCATTCATTCACACTCTTAGCCAGAGGATAAACGGTGCTCCTCCTCTCTCATCTGTTGTGGAAAGGACTTTGCATCCTAATAGAAACCTGAGACTCTGTATCCAGGATAACCCCTGGTTGACTTTGCGTCACCAGTATTTAATTGATACCCCATTGAAGGGAAGACTTCACCTTTGAGGTTTGAGGTTCAACCTTCGATGTTTCATCTTGTTTCATGTTGTGCGACAGGATGGTCACGCCGGCAAAGAAGGCATCCCGGAGACTTCCTTCCCGAGATCGATGGGGATTTGGGGGAGCGTAGTATATATGCTTGAAGTCGGCAGTAGCCAATCTTCGTACCTCTACTTCTTTTACTCCTGGGACCAAAGGAGTTTTTTCTCGTAGTCAGTGGATAATTGACCAACATGTCCTTGAGTGATTTGTCCTTACTGGCCCTTCTGAGAGGACCTCTGGGGACGCCTTGACTGAGTTTCGAAAACCAGTTGCCCTAGTACTGGGTGGAGGGAGTCTCGTCTACTTCGTGTTCAAGTAGGTAGTCTTTGCTAAGTGAAATGAGACGAAACGTCGAAGGTTGAACCTCAAACCTCAAAGGCGAAGTCTTCCCTTCAACGGGGTATCGATCGGATACCGATGACGCAAAGTCAATTGGGGGTTACCCTGGACACAAAGTCACAGGTATCTGTTAGGACACAAAGTCCTTTCCGTAGCGAAAGAGAAAGAAGAGCGCCGTTTATCCTCTGGCTAAGAGTTGTAAATGAATAAAGATTTTTCCCAGTAAACTCCTCAGAATTCCTAAGGAGGTCTTGCCTAGAAGAAAATAGCCTGGGGACTAAATTCCAAGTAGCAAAGACTGGGGTTACCAGTCGATGCGTCTACTACTTATATATGTACAAGAGTTCATGCATGGACCATGCAGTGTATATCCAAGTATAGTAAAAGAGAAAACGTACGATGTTCTGATAATCGAAAATGGAAAGTCCTGTGCGATAGGCATGTATCGTGACAAAGAGGAAATGACAAACTGCACAGCTCTCCATGGCATGTGCCTTCCGATATGATCACGATCGGGTAACTGCGTAAGAGGAAATGACTAAGCAATAAGAATGTCAATATGTCCAAAACGGGTTATTCCCAAAGAGAGTGGCTGCCAGGAATAAGTCTGAAGTCTCAACTGACAGCCTAATCGGCAAGTGCCACATGTTACGGATTTTGAGGATACCTGGGAACGAGACATCGAAATCATCTGGAGACAACTCTCTGGTGAACTCGATATGGACATGGATACGTTTTTCTTTCCTACTCATTCTTACGATCGCTCTTGGTTTGACCTTTCTTCCACGGCGTATAGAGACCTCACTTGGGAGATCATTGACAGCAGTCAATACGACCCTTTGTTCCATGACTTCTAGGTTATCCTTCAGACTTCACACGGGAACACTGCCGTTTCCCACGTTTACGGATGCCCCTGGACTTCTGACTCGCTTCTACCGGGAAGTCCCATTTATCTCTTTCCTCTTATACTTAGTGGCTCTCCACTCTCCTTTCTTGGACATGGGACTCCACTTCTCCTTTCTTGGACACGGGACTCCACATTTCCTTTTATGCATACGTTTCCTTTTACGCGTCCTTCGTTGATTTCCTTTTATGATACACGTGACGCGACACGTCTCATTGATTCCCATATTTGTTTGTTTTCCTCTATTTGTACCTTTTAGTATAAATACCTGCTGCTGTAGTAGAATAGCTCTTCAGCTAATTCTATGCACTTCTGCCTGCAAAGTCTTCGCTCCTGAAGAAGGTCGCTTGACTTACCTCCTGCACTAAGCCCTTCCAGCCTTTGTCTCTCTCTTCGCTAACGGGCTTCTCTCTCACGAGCGACAGCCATATACTCTGCTCCTAGTCGTCACCAACACTACGAGTACGAAAGGATCTCAAGTGAAGTCTTTGTTCCGCACCCACGTAACACCGCAAGTGGTCACGTGCAACAGATCACATGACAAATGAAATTATACTGTTGCGGGAGCGTACCAAAAGTGAAACATCAGGTGGCATCAAGTCACATGATTGGCAAAATACAGGTAGACGGCTTTCTTCGAGGATTGCTGCAAGAAATGAGGTTTCTAAATAAAAGTTTCAAAAGTGTCAGAAAAAGTGTAGCATCTTTCAGGAATAAAATATGATTTTATAACAATTCCACCTCTCCACGACTTCCATCTCTCACTCCTTGCTGCGTTCGTTGCCAGGATACCCCTAGAACCTGGTGCACTCTCTCTTTTGTCCTCTTTTGGTTTGTTGAGTGACACTCCGCATCAGAAGTATAGTAAGAAGTGTATTAAAAGTGTAGCAAAAAAAGCGTACAAAAATGTAGTAGAAGTGTAGTAAAAGGTGTAGTAAAAGTGTTGCCAAAAGAGCATGCAAAAATGTAATAGAAGTGTAGTAAAAAGTGAAGTGAAAGTATATTAAAAAAGTGTAGTAAATGTGTATCAAAAAAGCATACAATAGTGCAGTAAAAGTGTAGTAACAATTGTAGTAAGAGTGTATCAAAAAAGCGTACAAAAGTGTAGTAAAAGTGTATCAAAAAAGTGTAGTAAAAGTGCACCAAAAAAGCGTACAAAAGCATAGTAGGAGTGTAGTAAAAGTGTACCAAAAAAGCGTACAAAATTGTACTACAAGTGTATGAA
>JBBPMU010000457.1:0-22612 GCA_038090475.1 Wakefieldia striispora | reverse complement strand
TTCGAAATACATGTTGGCAGAGGTCTTCAAGGACGCTCTGTAGCGAAGGGTTTGATTGTCTGTTAAAAGTAAAGGGAAGGTAATAAGTAAAACGTCATTGTTCAGAGAAAGTTACAGGTTCGTAACAAGGAGAATAACTCACTGTTCTAGATCAAGGAATAAAGTCTGAGGTGAAGACAAGTGGATGAGTCGAGGATGTGGAAAGTCAATTGACTGGTTGAGGGGAATCATCGTATGTGTCCCCTCTTATATACATGTGTGAGGTTCTTATCTACCAATAAGAATGGAGAGATAAGGACAATAAGAGATAAGGATGAGTCATGAGAAATGACTAAAGATATGGTCATATTGTATCATGTATGTAATACATATCCTTATCGTCCAATAGTGTAAAGGACTCTTATCTCACTATCATCTGAAATGAATAATATGATAGTGACTCACCTCAGTTCTAGAACCACTCTAGAACCAGTATCAATCTAGATTTGAGTCTAGAATGATCTGGATCATATGACATATGAATAATGAAGTCTGAAGTTAGAAACATCATAAGTCCAGTATGAGATCATCTATTGATATCTCATCTCTCAACATTTCTTTGCACACCACATGAGTCAGTTGAGTAAAATGATCAGGGCCAATATACCAAAGACATATATTTGATGATAAAAATGTATGGTAAAAGTTTGGAGACCAGTTTATAGGCAGGATTTTTTTGACATTTTCTGAACAGCTCTGGCCAGTTAGGTACCTTGCTGGAGAAAACTGTCCAGTACTGGCCAGCACTGGCCAGGGGGAGGGATGGTTTGCTGATGGCCACTGCCAATCCCACACTGCCTACAGGTTTTGCTTCCCACTGCTGCACTGGCATGCTTTTTTGTGGCATACTCCCAAGGATCCAAGGTACATATCACTCATGTTCTGAATCAGGCAAGTATTAGTTTCGATCATCCAGCTTCATGTACGTAGTCATACCTTTTGTCTCTTATCAAGTTGAGCCTACCGCAGAGGAAAGTGAATTTTCACCAAGAACGCCCAAGACAAAGTCACTTTGGACGAGGCGCCGAAAGGGAAGTTACTCTAAGGTAAGAACAGACCACTTGATAATGTGGCAGCAAGATGCCGAGAATGACAGCTTATCGGTTCGCGGGGTGATATCACGGTGAAAGTCCACTCAGGAGATTGCTTCGGACGTTTTCGTAGGGAGAATAGGTCTGGAACAACTGGAACATAGTACCTTTTAGTCGGTGCGGGGATTCTTGACGGGCGTTAGTAGCTAGACGGTGTACGCAGAGCATAAACCGGAAATGTTACATCTGAATGTCACACCGAACCGGCAGGGGCGGCGTACCCGAATTGAAGCACGCATGTCGAACTAGCTGGAATGGTGAAAGTTGCCTAGAAGGTCGCATGCATTGCATTAACAGTGTGATTACGTTCCGATAACAAAGAAACCAAATACGGTATTGCGTCTATACGAGGATGGTATGGTGAGAGGGAGGATGCACAACTACTCACCGGCGCCCCTCAGGTCGCGCGGTGGCGGTCCCTCTCCCGACTCGTCTTGGTGTCCACCCTTACGTACTCGCTCTCGTCCGGCATGCTAGAATCGGGGTCTTTCTTCACGGTGACATAGGCCTCGCCGAGGATCTGCAGCGCAACAGCACGGAGGGTGGCCTTGCCGCGTGGGACAGTCGGATCTTCCAGTACGCGATCACACGTCTCACGCAAGACAGACTCGATTTCGAGTTTCGTTCCCTGCGATACTGACGGTCAGAGAGGCGTCCAAAGATACGCTGCAAGCCCTACGAAGGCCACGTGGATTGACTGGACTGACCTTGAAGAGAGCCTGTAGACCCTTCTCAGCAGCTTGTTCTTCTAAACGCTTCTTCTCCTCGGGTGATAGGTTCCCAGCCTTCTCGGCGGCTTGAATTTGATCGAACACGCTCTTGAGCTCGATCGCCGAGCGGAGTGTCGATACTCTGTTGGCCATGAGGATCTCTATACAATATAGTGGTAGGGTACATACGTCTCGCTGAACATGTGGTACTTTCCTTGCACATTGTGCAACCATCCACCGACGCCAAAGAATGTCTGGCTAGTGGCCAAAAAGTGCTTCGCCTTCGAGACGTAGACAAAGCCGATCGCATGCAGTAGCTCGACACCATACGACTCCTTCCTGAGCTCACTGATGCAAACGCTTGTTGGGTTGAGCAAATTCGAAAAACAAAAAACATACTCTGCTTCTAGTTGACATATCGTACGCCAACTCTTGGATACCTCCGGATCGTCCGGACCCATCGCCGACTCTGTGAATATACTAAGTTTGCGATCCAAGTTCTCGACGCTGTCAAAGGGTGTGAACAAGATAAGATAAGCTGACATTCAGCATTACACTAACAGCTTTCGTATCCGTTCGGCACGCGCCTCGGCTTTCTGACAAAGTTATTATAAGTGGCGACGAATACGAAGATAAATCGAGTTACCTCAGCGCTGGCTTTCTTCTCCTTTTCTTCCTTCCGGGCCTTCTCCTCTTCCGAAATAATTTCTTTGCCCTTGGCATCGCGTTTCACTTCTTTCCCGCTCTCCCCCTCCGCTTCGTCTGCTTCTTGCAGCGCAGTCTTCATGTCGTGCGCTAAGCTAATATGTCCGATGATCGGTAGGAACCGTTCGCCACCAAATATCGCGCCGAAAACCTCCTCAGGGTCCACAAAGCCACCTTCTGGTGCACTCTCCTTGGGTCCAAACTCGTTGTACTTCTTGCGAAGTACCGGGTCGGAGAGTGTCTGGTACGCAATTGCAATTTCCTTGAACCGTTCTTCTGCATGTGGATCGTCGGGGTTCTTGTCGGGGTGGTGTTTGATGGCCAACCGTCCTTGACATCAAGACGTTAGCGTTGGAAACGGACGAACAGCTGGATGAAGAGAGGACAGAAAGGGACACTCACGATAGGCTTTCTTGACATCCTCTGTGGTCGCGTCGATCGGGACACCCAGAAGATCATAGTACCCAGTCTCCAAGGGCTTCTCTTGTGTGCCGATCTTCCGACCCTTGCGTGCGCTTCCGGGGGTAGCATTTCCGCCATTGGGTGTTTGTGGCGTGGAGGTAGAGGCGACACCTAGTGGGAGTTGTACGGGATAGAACACATGCTGGTACACGGTTTGACATTGCGCGCACTTGACGCGGAGTAGGGTTCCCTGAGGTGGTGTTGGCGATGGTACGGGAAACTCAAGCGAGGCACTGCATGTACCACATTGTGAACGTATGTGTGGGTTATATAGTCGTGAAGAAAATACGGGGTAGGATGTAGTCATGGTCGTTCAGCGAAGGCACGCACTACACCTCCTCTCGCCAAAATGGGCTAATTCTGAATCACGTGATCTTCATATTGGCGCTTTATACATGGATTAGCCGCCTTACCACTCACTACCCACTACCAAGACTCACGATGACAGAAGAGTTGGAAGATGACAACTAGAGTCGCTGCAACCCCGGTGATTATTCTCATGAAATGTACTTACTGAAGCGCTGACCGTCGTCTCTATAGGCTGATAATAAGTAGCGTCCGATTTGCGAGACGGGCGGTATGCTCATGCTGTACACGATGCACCCGGTATAACTCTTCCTCCCCTCCTGATCTCTATACCAAACGTCAGTGGTCTGCGAGGATTGAACATCGATTGTTGAGTGATAAAAGCGGATTTTACCACTCAACAATGGATGTACTACCTCTATGGTGCAGAATTACTGACAACAGTTAACCCTGGGTCTTGAGATTCCAAGCTTCAAAACACAGCCCTGAATATCTTTGTCCGTGACATGAACGGAGCGTCTGGATTACCTTCTGCATATTTCGATCTCGAAGACCGCGCCGAAACTTTGAGCGCCCGCGAGCTTCACGCCACAGTAAATCAACCATTCCGAGGAGCCCAAAAAGTACGTAACTTACATCGGGATTGTATGATGAATCGAGTTACATGCCAGAGCTCACACCGCGAACACAAGAGATTGACTACATCCCCCTGTGGTCGTCCAAAATCAGACCTCACCGTCAAGGATGTCCAACCTTATTCGTTCAATCGGGAGAACCAGGTCACATACGCCAAGTTGAGCATTGCGACTGGCGCCTTGAAATGGTTCGATGTTCCGACTTCCTTCGTGGACTTGCAACGAAATGTATACTCGACGAGCTGTAACAACACCTTAGCGCAGTTGCCAGGACGCAACCTTCTCCCAGAAGTGCGATACAACTGTACAAGTCCGGTGCTGGCTCCTGAGATGAGTGAACCGATGGATAACGACGCAGAAGCCCGTACCATAATCTGTAATGATCCACGAGCCCCATAGAGATAGGGGTGTGCCTGGGGCACATTGGTCGTTGTGGTTCAGTCGGGGACTTTCATGGGGATATTCGTTTATCATCATGAACATAGCAGCCTGACGCACGAATTATCCTCGGGTAAGCTGGCTGATGAATGCACTCCTCATCAGCCAACTTAGCCGAGGAGGATACACAGACAATAGAACGATTCGAACGGTAAGGTATGATAAAGCTGTTACGAACCTCATGATATCCCTTCACCACTTTCGGCTGTGGCATACACCCGATAGTATATCACCCCGAAATCTGGATCGCGGTGTCAGGCAGCAGAAGCTGAGACTGCGGGAGCCCAAAGATACAGGTGTACAAACCTGAGGTGTCAAAGGAAGGCCATCCCGACAGGGAATCCCCTTTCCGCAAACTTTGGCTGTCCTTGGCTGACCACCACACCGATTCAGAGCTACTAGGACATCGTGCACATGACGTATGTAGTTGTTGCAGATATTGATATGGCTGAAGAACATCAATGGGCCGCAGGATTATGTAACTTATTTCGGTGCTTTTTTTAGGCCTGAGAGGTCGCGTGGGAACTATCTGAATTCCCACATTCAGTCAGTCCTCGACAACGATGGCGACTTCCATACCAACTCAGGGGCACTCACTGTGGTATTATCGTTGGTCGCCCGGAAATGGGTGACTTTCCGTAGGCAAAAATATTGTGGAATAGAATAAACCGGAGTCTGAAAGTGATTGGAAATTACAAATAATCTAATAATATATTCGTTTACGCTCCCACAGGCTGGGGGATTTAAATATTCTGATTTATCTTATCCACCTTATCAACATACAAAGGCTGTGACATGGATGACATCCTCGATTTCACAAGAGCTGAAGAAGAAGAGGAAGAAATAGCAGATGAAGAGTATGAGAATGTGCTTAGAGTTGCTGCTGCCATTGTGGTTGGCACAGAGATCACACGGCAGTCCCAGATCAAGACACGCAATCAAAGATGCCTCTATCTTTCTCGATCCGAGCTCCTCCCTGATCCTCGTGGGGACACTCCCTGGCAGAGACTTTATGACAGTCAAAGTGACAGGGCCTTTATAACCACGATGGGTTTTGATGTGGACACATTCGGATACATTCTCACATCAGGGTTTTCACAGCTATGGCATGAAGGAGTCATCCCCCGCTCTGATACAAATATGGTTGGGGATCCACGCCCAGCGCAGCGATCATTGGATGCTGCCGGTGCACTTGGACTAGTGTTGCATTACCTCAACTCCACAATGCGTGAGATCAGTCTGCAACAGATTTTTGCAATCATCCCCTCCACTGCCTCCCGGTACATCAGCTTTGGACTTTACATCTTACTTGCTGTCCTCAAGAAAATTCCAGAGGCCCATATATCATGGCCAAGAGCTGAAGAGTTTGCTGAGCTGTCGCACCTTGTTTGTCAACGCCATCCACGACTTCTTGGTGCATTTGGGAGTGTCGACGGGCTGAAGCTCCCTGTTAAAACTTCCAATGATGATGAGATCGAGAATGCCACATTCAATGGATGGTTATCTGAACATTTCATAAGCTCTGTTATTGTCTTCTCGTCCCAAGGTGTGCTTCTAAGTCCAGGATCAATTGACAACAATCATGCTTATTAAACTGATGGAAAAGGTGTTGTGATCGCAGCGAGAACAAATGCGCCAGGAAGTTGGCATGATTCTCGTGTTGCACAGCCTATCTATCACACACTACGTACAAAGACACCAGATGACTACTACCTGGTTGCTGATACTGCGTTTCCACAAGGCCCGGGCAATGTTAATGGCCAAATACGAGCACCTCTGAAGGATGGTCAGCGGATACAAGGGACACCAGAGCAGATTGAGGAAGCTGCAGCTTTCAACCGAGAACTTCTCTCATTCCGACAAACTGCAGAATGGGGTATGCGTGCCATACAGGGCTCCTTTGGACGTCTGCGAATGCCACTGGATTGCGACAATAACAGCGGACGTGGTGACTTAATTGAAGTTTGTTTGCGCCTCCATAACCTTCGCACAATCAAAGTTGGGTATAATCAAATTCGTACTGTATACTCGCAATGCTGGCAAGAAACAGCAGAAGATAGGGAACTATGGGCAGGATTCGAGGAAATGCTATTTGCAGAACAAAGGAAACAGGATCGCGTAGCACACTTTCATCTAAACTTTGAATATGAGTGAGTCGTCTATGAGTAGGGTTTGTACTAGTATGAAATTTAGCCCATAAGGTCTGCACCTTCACCGTGATCAGAGGCATAAGTGGCAGCGGCATCATCTATTACCATAGACTCAGACTTGTCTGCATGGATTCAGAGTTCAGCTATACCCGTTAAACGACAGCTTGGAAGGGTTTACTTATGTTGGTCCTTCTGCACCTCACCATAGTTCTGACTCTCCATTAGATCAGGCTCTGCCTCCCAATCATTGGTTGGGTCATCATGATCCGACAACCATGCAACAGATTCCCCGCCATCGGGCCACCACCGGTAATACTGCCTCTTCCTTGATGCCTGCTCTCGATGTCGAGGTTGCCTCTTGCTCAGCCCAGGGCCTGGACGCACCATTTCAAGGCGCATCTCAGCACGGTCAACAGCATGTTGGGCTTCATATAAGCGATTGCGAAGATCGAATAGTTGCCCGCATAGTTTTTCATTGGTTGCTTGTGAGTCGCGAAGCTGCTGTG
Source organism: Wakefieldia striispora (assembly GCA_038090475.1). Classification (NCBI taxonomy): domain Eukaryota; kingdom Fungi; phylum Basidiomycota; class Agaricomycetes; order Agaricales; family Hymenogastraceae; genus Wakefieldia; species Wakefieldia striispora. The sequence goes on along the minus strand of JBBPMU010000457.1, from coordinate 15,570 downwards.
ACAAGGTTAATAACTGGGTAGTCGCAAGAGATCGAGCTGCTCGATCCTCATCCCGATGCCTCAAGACTGCCGGATCAAGCGCATGTGACAGCGAACTCAGCAGATCTGCAGTTGCAGCCCCTCGGGTGCGACGGGGAGCCAAGGATTCATTACGGGCTGCTCGTGCCACTGCTATGCGACGCTCAGATTGTGGTGCCGCTGCTGGCGCTGGCGCATCAGCATCACTGGATGGCCAGGAGATATGGCCACCATCGTCAAAGTCACTATCTACAAGCTCACGGGTCCCTGCCCGCTCATTGATCAATTGATCAATGTGATGTGCGCGTTTGATCTCGGGGGGGCAGACACCTGTTCCGGTCGGCTTCGTAGTTTTAACCAGCTGTGCAGAGTATTCAGTATAGGTCTCAACTGACTAGAGACTCTTACTTGTTTGAACTTCGTCTCAAGGGAGGACTGCTTGCGAGAGGGCCGGCCTGATTCTGATGCCCATTTGTTGTACTTGCTCGTGATCGCAGCCCAACCCCGCTGGCCAAGAGGGAGTTCGTCCTCAACGAAGTCGAGAAGCATGTTGGTATCTTCAATCGAGTAGTTATTGGCACCATGTGGGCGACCGCGCTTCGCCTTTGGAATGTCGTTGTCGTTGTCGTCAACATCAGGTTCGACTGTGATAGCACGGAGCCGCTTTTTTGACTTCTTTTGGCTCGCATCAAAGTCATCGAGATCAATTGGCCGCGCACTCTTCTTTGGGCCAACGTTCTCCTTCTCCTTGCCCTTCGCCTTCTCGCTCTTGCCCTTGACCACGTGGCGTGAACCAGCAACCTTCGGAGAACGAACATAGCCCTTCAACTCGGCGATGGCATGTGGGACCATGAGATCATCATCCTGGGCATGTGGGAGAGGGACAAGCGCAGGATCGTGCTGCATCTGACTCGGGGTGAGAGCCGACTTCAACGGCAGAGGCTGCTGAGCTCTGTTGTTACCCAGACCACAATCGGCGGGATTGGGGAACGAAGCAGGCACTGACAAAGTCCAGGCCTGGGGACTCAGCAGACTCGGATTTGGTGGCAGCGTGAGACCTGGATTAGGGTACTAGATTGTTCGAGCTCGTATTAGCCCGGCGAGACCAAAACTGTGCCAAACACACATACCTCCATGGCACCACCAGAGGAGCAAGGGATAGGCCCAGGCTAGCATGACCGTGAGCAATGCGACAGTGGGCATGACGTGTGGATGCACCCAGCTAAAGAAAGATCACTTACCACCGTAATAGCATAACCGCAGTGTGGAACCCATATACCGTCTGCGCCACGAATAAATGCATTGCCTGCATCATCATAACGCAGCTCGTGATTTGCTCTGTCGGTTTTCGAGGAAGGAAAGGGAAATTCTTCACGGTGCGACATTTGAGTAAGAAATCAGGAAACACAATCAACAATGGACCTACCCAGGTAAGCCAAATGCTTGGAGATTATATACGGCCGTTTGTTGATCCCCCAGGCCACGCGCCAACTCTCCATTACAGTGACGACAGCAGCGACTGCCGTGTGCCAGTGGCTTTCTGGTCAAGTCCCGGTCGTTATGATGACCAAAATTAATGCATTTTGGGGACTGTACATACCTTTTTTCTACTCAGTGAGGAACCGGGAGCAGTGGGGACCTCGAAAAGTACGAAATGTTGCACATGATCACACCCGGCTCTCGTGAAACCATGTGGACGGTTGGTTGCAGGCGCAGATAAAACAAAGGTAGAGCCTGACGGAGCTATCATAAAGGAAATGGTTGACATTATTGTGCCTGTTCGCTGAGAGAGTACGCACCCGGAGTCGCAGTAATGAGTTGTCAGGTCGGTCGACGGCGGACGCGCAAGCGTAGCGCTGCTGACATAAGCGATACGGTAGGCGTTCATGCCCAAAAACGGTTTGCAGGAATAAAAAATAATCTATGAGGGGGGGGGTACCCCCCTCTTCAGATTAAGGTTTATTCGAGGGTGGTCGACTTCAAATCCACGTCGCTTAGCCACGGCATCTCGGCTCACCTTCCTTTCGGGTTTAAATTTAATCAAATTTAATCTATTCTGCTGGAATTTAGCCTGCGGAAAGTCACCCAATCTCGAACGTATTAACTGCATCAAGGTAAACCCCAATACCACTATATTTGACTGTGTGGAAGCCATGCTGCGCAATGCATCAAGCACTACACCTGCAGATGAGACGGGGCTCTATACAATCCCAGGGGACAGACGTCTCCCCCTGAATAACAGTGCTACTGTGCTCACCAAGCTTTCTTTAGCTTCCTTAGGGAATCCACTTCCACCTCATAGGCAGCTGCACGAAATCTTTGGCGGCCCACCTCCAGAAGACTGTGTGTGCATGGTCTTCGTTGCCTCTAGTATGTATCTGTTGTGACCGGGGCACAACTGTTTTCATTCGGGCTCAATAGTCGATATCCGTTGCTCAATCGTCGGTGTGGGTTCAAGCTCTCATGCTGATGTATTCAACCTACGAGCGTTGGGGAGCCAAAAAATAGCTAAGGTTCTGAGGGTGATCCAGGAGAAGAGGCCGATCTTGGCGGGTCAGCCCCACATAACCCTCTACAAGGCTTCCTATGACAATGAAATGGACTCTGATGCAATGCATGATACAACGGCAGATCAAAAGCTTGATGGGGACACTTATGTCACTGGTAGTTTCGCCGATCAGCCGTTTCGCAAGTTGCTGGGAATAATTGTGGAAATACACTCTCGGAGTGGGCACTGTCATTGCTTGGCATGCCTCCTTCTAATCACTGGGTTGCAGAGGCAAAGCACCTTCGGGACTGGACTCCCACTGACAGATGCGCCAAACGGGCAAAGCTCCACAAGATCCCTCCATCAAACTTTCAGCCTGCCAATTACCGAAGCTTGCAGAGGACCTCGACTGAACGAATCCTTGATTATCGTTTCCCCCATTCATCCGCATCAAGGCCATACCCAGACAAGGACTTGCCACCCATTGAAACTCTATTTGAGGGTTTTGGTCAATTTCTCGAGCTCTGGCGCGCCGAGTATTATCCTGGCAATTTCGAAAAAGTTACTCTAACAGAAGATATGAAAGAAGACATCGATGCATTTGTGCTTGCTATGTCCGAGTCCTACGACGACGAGTTCCAGAGGCGTGACCACGGTCTGACGAATCTGAACAAGATACTTTGTCGAGTTTTAGATGGGCAGCAGACGACCAACAAAAGTATTCCCGGATCGTTATTGAAGACCGACGGTCACTACACTTATGGGCCCTTCCATATACCATGTGTCATCGCCGAGTTTAAGAACGAGGCGGTCTGTACTGTTATGCCAACAGTGGAGTTAAATGGGTACTACAGCCGCATGGTCGAAAGTATTGGCAGGTTACCAGGGGCAGCAGCGACCATTCATGGATGTTCAAGGTTTCCGAACCCTTGGAATCACAGTTGTTGGTATGTTCATGTAGTCTTTTCTCGAAATATCTGTTAATTTATAATGTCAGGTCCTGTTGTGACGATGTTTGCAACAGCGTTTGTTGGCGCAGTGGTCAGTGTGCCTTTGACACCTGGTCTGTGTTGTCTCCCAGCCGAGTGTGGTGGCAGCGATCGTCGGCTGCTGTATGTAGCCTTCGCCGCCGCATCTCGCCTCTTAGCTTCCATCATAAAACATGCCGAGAGGCTCACAACTGGCCCTTTGCCACCAATCGTTCAGAACTCCTTTCTGCCAGATATCCGCACGCTACACTCAATCGACAATACCCAGGATATACCGTTCACGATCACCGGATTCCTGGATCCCACGAAAAACAGTATCACAACGCATCTCTACAGAGCTACTTCCGTGGAATATGACAGGACTCTGAAACCAAAACAACTTGTCATCAAGTTGACGCGATCATATTCAGCCGAATTACACTTGTTCTGTGCCAATCGTGGACTTGCGCCCACCCTGTATGCGCTAGAAAGACTTCCTGGAGGTATCTTCGCAATTGCCATGGAGTACGTGGAGGGAGATGACTTGGAATCTGTGCCGGCTGCCACACGGCAACAGCACGGCGAGACATGGGTCGGGAAACTGACACACCTTGTCACGGAATTTCACAGTGCAGGCTTCGTTCATGGAGATCTTCGCGCACCCAATATGATTTGTACCGGAGACCAGATCGCATTGCTCGACTTCGACTGGGGAGGGAACACGGGGACGGCGTCCTACCCATGCCGCAACCTAAACCCACAATTAACAAGAGGACGGGATATGCGGAGTCTGTTGATTACGGTGCAGGATGACGTGCGTGTGCTACAAGAGACGTTACAGAACGCAGGTCTTCATTCATACTTGTAAAGGCGGGCCTACTTCATGTTCGCAATGAGGACGGCTAAGTGATCAGTGTCGTGTCTCTGCAGATTCCCAATAGGCTGGAAAGTGGGCAACGTTGGTTGCGCTGGTGACGGACAACGGACAGGTGTATGGCCGGGTAGACGATTCGACTAGTGGTATTATTGGAACCAGCTGAGCAGTTCCTTCCTTGACTTCTTTATCCGAAATACAATAATGAATGGCTACCGACTCCTATGATTACCCTACATCCCCCGGACGTGAGCCTGAAGATCAAGCATCAGATGGGTCTAGATGTGAAGTCAGAAATAGGTCAGCAGGTATGGACGAGTCGTAGATTTTGGTTGGAGGGCGAGTTTGACGTAGCGGGAAAGGGTGACTCCTTCCGCTTGAGTCGGTGTCTCACGCACAAACCGCTTCGTCGACGTCAGCACTTCAACGACGACACCAACCAGACTAAACGAACATGACGTTCTCGCTCAACTTTGCAACACCTGTCAATACGGCTCTACTCATATACATCCTTTACTCTGTCGAAAAGATGGTCTTCCCACCCATCTCAAAACCGAAACATGTCCCACACGAGTTCAAGCAGGGGTACTCATGGATGCCCAAATCACACCCGCCCACGGTGCTGTTCCAGACGTACACCCCAAAAACGCTCGCCCCGTTTGATGGCAAGGATGGTGGACGGATTTTGTTGGCGATAAACAGCATCGTGTTTGATGTCACTGCGGGGCGCAACTTTTATGGACCTGGTACGCTACCCGTCGTCGCGAATCTGTCAAGAGAAGAATCTGACATTTGATGCTCAGCGGGCATGTATGGCAACTTTGCGGGCCGGGACGCTTCTCGGGGGATGGCGAAGCAATCGTTTGACTTGGGTATGTTCTACTCCGCAGTCTCAACCAGTCAGGGGCATAACGGAGTTTCGCCCAGAAATGTTGACCCCCATCGACCAGCCTCTGGACAAGCTGGCGGATCTCCGCCCTGATGAAACGTATGTCCGTCAATCTACTGTGCGTTACCACTTCTGACCCATATATACCACAGCGAAAACATGAAAGGTGCATCCAGCAGATTCGCCTTCCACGCTACCATTTGTTCAACTTTCTTCTAGGTTGGATCGAACATTTTTCGAACAAGTACGTCATTTGTGGCAAGCTGGTGGAGAACGAGGCGATATGAGATGCTTTGCTCTCGTGCACACACGCCATATCGAATTTGAAACCGCTGCCAATTTCTTGCGTCATCTCGACTCCAGGTAGTCGACCTGCGTATGTATCATATCAATATCACTATCGTTGTAAATGCTGGGTGTACGACTCTGTTCATGTGCGTCAAATAATGGTAGTGCGTTAGGCTTCTTTTCTTCCTCTGCACCACTCCATGCATTGTCTCCTTACCCCCGAGAACACAGGCAACAAATTGCTTACTTCCTTCCATCTCTTCGAGTGCTCCTCGCCTGGGTCACTCCAAGTTGGCGAGACAACATCTAACCTGGGACAGATATCGCTCAGGAAGGCCGCGACCATCGCTGGGTATTTGATCTCTGACGTGATAAAGTTGGCACGCTGACAGTGGCTGGTGAACCCATTTCCTGGTCGCGACTTTGGCATCAGGGAATGTGGCTGATCAATCTCTGTCAAGTCCACTTCGAGCGCGAAATCGACGAGCCCAGCACAGCGTGAGAGGAGTGTGATTAGTCCTCGGTGCGTCACCTGTGACACGATTCCCCAGCCGAACATCGCATTAAGGGAGAGTTTGGTCAGCTTTGACCAGTGTTTTGTCAACGCCTCGATTGCGTCGTCATCAAAGGAGATGTTGCACATTGCATTGAATGTAAAGGAATTCACGTCAGGGAGTACAAAAAGTGGTTGGAATGTGGACAGAGAAATTTCTTGACGTTGATCCGCAGTGAGCCAATCCGTGGTGTACATGGTTAGCGTGATTTGGGAGAGGTGCCCTGAGTCACAAGCATTGGCAAGTGCGATGAAGAATGAATGGAACTCGTCCGGGACACCAATGTCCAGTACCGTGAATGTCACGTTTCTTGGCTTAAAGTGCACGAGTTCCAAAAGTGATGTCAAGGTCGACAGCTTGCCGGCTCTCAGTGCCAAGAATTTAATGGATGCGAAGGCGGGGGGGGAAAGATGGGGTTTTACACTCTCCAACCGTAAATCATCGGGGAGTTCCAGTGAGAGTTCGGTCATGGGGAGATGACACAGGTGGACCATGAAATGTTCATCAAGCCTGCCAGAAATTGTACGACATCGGACTGACTCTAACGAGTGCAGGCGTGAGAGTGTATCGTGCAAGATCTCCCGACCATCATGCGGAACGCTGGAAAGCGTTTCGTGCATATGAGCGATGTGAATGCAGATCCTTTTTAATGATGGACATCGTGAGGTCACCTGGATTGACATTTCAGGTGATTGTAGGGCAAAACGTGGCAGCGTAGCATCGACCAGAGAGTGAGTGAGCAGCAACTGCAAAAGCGGTGCATACTCTATCTTCGATGTTCTCCAGATGAGAGTTTGGAGGCGGGGGACGAGTGGACCGTACTGTGGAGGATGGGACAACGCAATGATGACATTTCTATCCAAACCTGACTCGGGTTCAAAATCAGCCAAGGACCGGACTCGAGAAGAGTATCTGAAGAAAATTTCCCAGTCGCTGAGTGTCATAGCTCGTTGGAACGTCTATCCTAGATCAGTGGTGCGTATGGATTGGTGACATATGGCGACGTACTAATAATGTCATCCTTCTACTAACGAGAGTCGTTTTCCATAGGTCCGTCGGAAGACATCGGATGAGGTACACGAACGAAGTCAAGTTTGCCCACAGAACATCCAAAGCAGCATTGTTGAACGTTCGACAAGTCTGCGCGAGTCTGGCTAACGTAGCTTTGCCGGGCTGGCGTTCCTTGTCGAGCTCACGAAAAATGGTGTACTGCACCTCGTCAATGCACCAGCATCTGTGCATCCTGTAGATGCACACGTTCGAACGTTCCGATTGAAGCTAACCCGCGAGTTCCGCGAATCTTGGCTGAATCGCAGCCCCTGAAAATCTGGTTTAATGATGGTTTGGACAGACAAGCGGTTGAGGAGAGAGACTCAAAGGGTCACCGGTCACATCTTTGACAACCGATCGTTGATCAATCGATCATTTCCAGATTCCCCACGGACTTCCAAGCGCGCACTGGCAGGTTCAACCCAACTTGTACGTACCCATCCGACTCAGTGGTGCAGTACCATCCCTCCCCCGGCGTCAATGAACCAGCGACTTTAGCACCTAACGTTTACACGCAACCACCACCCACATGATGGACGACGATGACAACTTCTTCACCAATCTCGATCGCCCCGCCAATGCCTTCCAAAACAGGCTCCGCAACGCCCCGCGCGACGACGATGGCGATGGCGGCGTACCGATAGCCGCCATCCCACCACTATTTGACGACAACTTGGACGCGCCAGAGACACCCCTTCAACACCTCATCCGACATTGGATGAACGAGCGGCACGCCCCGGACGTGCTCTCCATCGCGGAAGACGTCCTCGCCGGGTTGCTCGATCACATTCGGCGTCAGGTAGGTGAGATATTTGACATCCGTGCCGTGTTGAGCACGGGTTTACCGTCACGCCGCAGTCCGAAACCGTTCAGTTGTTGCGGTCCGATCCCTCGTCCTCGGAAGATGAACACTTTCGGATGATGCTTGCCCAGACTGAGGTCGAGCGCGCCAAATTCGTGGTCAGATCGTACCTCCGTACGAGGTTGTTCAAGGTGAGCCGAAGTTCCGGTGCCTACCTTTCGGAGCGCTCTGTTCAACCAGTGATTCATCACTACAGATCGAAAAGTTCGCTCGTTATATCATGACGAACCCAGAGGTTCAGCAACGTCTATCAGAGAACGAAGTCGACCATGCTCGCAGGTGACGCCCAATTCATCGTCGATCGTCGACAGCCAAATGACATTTCCGCTCAGATTTGCGAGGCTTACGGACCAGCATTTCTATAATTCAGTCCTGCAAGGGTTGCCCGGAAACCAGCAAACGCTGGACGACAAGCCACCATTTCTGCCACCCATGGGTGAGTACTGAAGCGACGGCAGGATATCTCTAACAGGTACGCGTAGTCGCTGAGCCCGATAAAAGTCATGCTGTCTTTATCCATGCTCGTCAGAGATGTCCGCCAATAAGACTACCTGAGTGAGCTCTTCCTTTACTCCCGTTCCACCAAGCAGGAGGTTGACTTTGGTCAGCGGTTCTACTCTGACCATGGAAAAAGGACACATCTCGTTAACCCCTTACTCCGTCGTCGAGCAGCTGGTCTTGAGAGGCGAGGTTGAGCTGGTTTAGTTGATCTTGATGTAGCCTTACCAGTGTGATGACGGTGTATGATTTCCGCGCCAAGGATACATTGCTCTTTCGTCCAGACTGCCCTCATCTCGGAACATAGGGTGAATCCTCATCATCCCGCCAATCCCCATCTTGGTCCCGGTGACTTGATTCCACATACCCATCCTCATCCTCATCCATCGCCGTGTCGCCTTCTGGTTCCGATTTCGCGCTTCCGACGACTTCTTCACCCGGGCCGTCTTCCTCGACGTCGACCTTTTTCTTCCGTCGCCTTTTTGGCTCCCCCGACGCAGCAAGAGCACCGTTCTTCTTCGCTTTGCCTCGTTTGCGCTTCGATCCCTCCGCAGCTTCCGCCTCGAGGTCGATAGTTCCACCAGCCGACGGATCCGGCACGGATTCCACAATCTCCTTCAAAAAGTCCAGCATCTCCGTCGTTTCAACGGCATGTTTCCTTAATGGGAGCACCGTCATTGTCGCAAGAGACAAGGGAGTTGGTAGACACAGAGGAACGAAGGAAGGGAACGACATGGACAGGGATACGTACAGATGATACGCCTCCACCTTTTTAGCGCCACGTTCCACTGTGACTTTACTTGCTTCCTCGACGATCATAGCGAGAAACAGCTCGAGAGCCTTTGCTGCGGGACGTGTTGCAACAAAGATATGTTGTATGAGAGATGAAGTGAAAGTGTGCGCATGGAAATGAGTGGCGTACATATCACGACTGGGGTTGCCTGCGCGACCTTGCCGACCTCTTCGTCCTTTTGCATGATCTTCTTTATTCGGGCCTGCCGTGCCGTCTCAGCGATGGAGCCCGACGAATTGTTTAGACAAGTTGGGTGGAAGTCTCACCACAGGGAACTTGGTCTGCTTGTTTTTTGTCTTCATGATGGGTGGGGTAGTGATTGTTCGAGTCAAGGTAGGAGGATAAAAATGCAGTGAGCAGGTTGGTTTATGTGCTGGCCATAAGCAGCTCAGACCCCACTCCACTTTAAACGTCCCAATCTCATCGCTCACGTGATCATGATGAATCACCTGAGCCGTTTGGCAGCCCAGAATTTCATTAAATCATGTTTGATAGGCATAGGCCCCATGGTAATATTAAATAGTGAGGAGTATTAAAAAATATACAACATCCGGCTCCAATTCATCTGAACAACTTAACAAAAGTTCGTAGTAACGAAGGAAGGAATGGTATACACTGCTCGCTTAGGTATATGTCTTAACTCAACAATCAAGTTCAAGAGAGAGGGGGATGCGAAATGTGGCCCGGTGTTCGAACAATCTAGTGGGAAAGAAGTGGACTATCAACGTGAACGCACCATGAGAAAGAAATACCTCTCCCAAACACAGAACCAAAGTATCCAGGAAACGGAGAAAAACATCCAGTCCCACTCATCATGCAGTCTGAGTGGGAGTGATTCCAGTAGGCGATAGCTTCCTCTCCCTATCAAACAACAGAGAAACTCAGCAACGACCGCGAGATGCTGGGGCAACTCATAACGTACCCGTTCGCATTACCGAGTAATTCCTCGAATCTCCGTCTCAGGTTCTCCAGTCGTTCACCCAAACGATTTTGTGGAGTACCGTATTCATGAGCGTGGTCGAGCTGGAAGGCCCTGCATTCGCGCAAAAACTGTTCGAGGTCCTTCACACGCGTAATGGACAATTCAGGTTCTCCGGAACCACGTGAACGGGCCAGGTAAGAAGCAACCAGTGTAGAAAGACCACCTACAATGAAATGTGAATCCTGCATCAACCTGAATCTAGATCTCACCCACCCAAAACTGCAGTCGAAACTTGCGCCTAATGTTGTCCTCAAGGTTAGCACATGGATATGAAACTAAGAACAAGTGTAACACTTCCCTGCTTTGCAGTCGTGACGGCAGCTGAGAGACCTGTCGTCAACGCTCCCAACAGCACCTGCAAGCCAATCGCGATATTGATAGCATAACCCGTCCATAATGCTAGATTACGACGCATTCAGACTCCGATCAGCGCGGAGACACCTCCATTACGACCCGATTAACCTGACCTTTCTTGGCATACTTGTCCCTTTCGATAACGGCGTTATCGATGGTCGGTTGAAGACGTTCCCCTACGGTGCGCTTCGTCTATTATCATGGCGAGGTATATGAACATTCCACTGCGACGTATCCTCGACGGAATCACACTCACGTCGTTCTTTTCATCCACAGGGACTATCCAATCAATTCCAGAGTTACTGGCATGCTGGGCAGCCGTGGGGAGGCCAGAAACCGAAGCACCGAGCGCTTGGCGTCGGGGAGACACGCGTGCATGTCCATCTCGGCTGCGCGCAGGAGGCGGTGGGGGGGCACGTTCAAAATCAGTATACGGGTTATCCGTCGCACGACCTTCAGATGGATTGAGAAGACGCTGTTCCACTGTGGAACCGGACCCGGAATGGCGGAGTTGGTTGTCTTGCCCAGAGGTACCATTACCGTCACTTGGCGTTGATGTGGCGGCTTGGAGGAGTTCGGACTGGGAGATGGTGTGCTCGCCGCCTAGAGAATGAGCCATGGAAGGCTGCGAGGTCCGCTCGTGGTCCATGCTAGCGAAGTAGTGGTACCGGAATCGCTAAGGAGCAGGGGGGCACTTTCAGCATGGCAACCTCGAGGCCTATATAAATCTAAGAGCGTAAAGGCATGCTGGCATACTTCGATCGGTTTCATTATGCTCAGATCAACGCTACTCGGTTCCAGCAATAGAGCGGAAGAATTGACTGCCGTTGTGCCGGATTCGTTCTGGAAAAAAGATGGATCAGCGCGGTTCATGGGTCACATGGGAACGGACTCCGTTCTTAATGAACGGTGGTATTAGCTCGACTCTATGGAAGCTCTCTCAGAGTCTCGCATGGGGATACGTACAAATGCCTAGTACGTCTCCACCTCATGGGAAACTCGGTCCGCTTATTTTCTTGAGTGAAGGCAAATGGTTGAGAATGCCGCAAGCCGTGTGTGTCAGACAGCCCATATACCCAAGACCGTTAATGATTGCTGCCAGTGACGCCGCATGATTTCGTCACTCACGCAACCATCCGCGTACGCACTACTCCATCGCTGAACGATCCAATACTCCCTCTGCCTACAGCTATACAAAACAACACCATTAGCGCTGTTCCGCTTCAAATTGGTTTAGTCCAATTTAGTGACCAAATAGAACTAGTACTTATTCCGTTGGATCTGCTTCATTTCACCGTTGTTAAGTAATGCGCTTCGCATTCAAGTTGAAGGACGACCTCCAGGTCAAAAGCTGAAGCGCCGGAGGACAACAATCGTGTCCATAAGTTTTGGATGTGATTCCATGGTCATGTTAGTGATGTCATGTCACCTGTAATGCAATAGCGGCACAACGGTTTCAATACTACACCTGCAATTGACACCGGTTCTTCGTTTCCAGCCTCTACTAGTAGCAGCAAGCCAAAGTGGGGACAGGTGTGGTCGGGTAAAGTAAACGGAGAGCTGAGTGGGATGTTGATCTAGCCGTAACCAGTCCTAGAGTTTCATGAGTGTTGGTATTATGTAAACACCGCATAATAAACAACAACCGGACCACTAAACAAATGATGGAGAATAGATAGCTTGGTATATCTATTGTGTCGACGACCAAAGGTTTAAGATAGGGTAAGCAATGTATTACACAGGGATCAAGTGGGGAAGAAACCTGGAATGAATGTGTCGATTTGGATGAATATGCAGTGAAAGCATCTGCCAGTGATTCCTGCTCGTTAACCAACCTTAGCCCGAGCAGGGGGAGCGATTCCAGTCGGAGGGACTCCAGAAGAAGTGATTCCATCAGGAGTGACTCCAGTGGCGGACAGTTTCCTCTCCCTTTTAGACGATAAAAGAGAAAATCAGCAACGACAGTGAGATGTCAGTGCACCAACCTCACGTACCCATTCGCATTAGCAAGCAAATCCTCGAATTTTTGTCTCAACCGTATCAATTGTTTGTTCAGAGGGCAGTCGTCATGGTTGGAACCGTATGCGTGACCACTGTCGAGTTCGAAGGCCCTGCAATCTCGTAAAAAGTGTTCAAGATCCTTCACTCGTACGATAGATAACTCGGGCTCTCCGGAGCCCCGCACACGAGCCAAGTAAGAAGCAACGAGTGTAGAGAGACCACCTACAACGAATCATCAGTCCACGGACCAATCCGATTTAGATCTCACTGACCTAAAACAGCGGTTGAAACTTGCGCCTATTTCGTTCCCGGGGTTAGCATATGTGAAACCAAGATATAAAATATTTGCCTGTTTGACACTCGTGACCGCAGCTGCGAGTGCCGTCGTTAGAGCCCCCAACAACACCTGCAAAGCAATCGCGATATTCAGAGCCCACCACAGCGTCGATGCTGGTACGTTGCAAAAAAAAAGTCTCCGGTTAGCACGGAAACAAATTCACTAATATCCACGTAAACACACCTTTTTGTTCATATTTTTGCATCTCCTTTTCGGCGTATCTGATGGTTGGTGCAAGGCGATAGCCTATGGTACCACGATCCCACTGCGATGGTGCATGTAAGCATTCCGCTCTGACGTATGACGACAAAATGGCACTCGCCTGGATATCAATGTACTTAACCTTCTTACCTCTCTTACCAGGTAGTAGTTTTAGTAGCCAAGCAAAGCGTCCCCTGGCATTTTCATATTTCTCCTCGTCCACACTCCGGTGCTGTGCCGCCCAATCCATCCTGTCTCCTGCCCAACCTTGTCCAGGTATGGACTGGTAAGACGTACTAGCAGGGACTACGTGTTCGAGATGAGAGGGGTTTGGATGATAAGCAGCCATGGGGAAGACAGGGGCCGAAGAACCAGACATCGGGCGTCGAGGAGACACCCGTCCTACGTGCCCAGAGTCTTGGCTGCGTGCAGTCGGCGGTGGGGGGAGGGGACCGTGTTCAAGGTCACCATCGAAACGAACCATTGGTGGACTAAAGAGACGCCGTTCTGCAGTGGATCCGGAATGGGGTGATCCACTGCCGTGCTCTGAAGTACGGTCATGGTCCCTCGTAGCTGGAGTGATGGCAAGGATATGTTCGGACTGGGGTACGGGATGCTCGCTGCTCGAGGAGTGCGCCATGGGAGGATGTGAAGTCCGCTCGTGGTCCATGGAGGGGACGTCGGGATATGGGGGATCGCCATGGAACTAGGTCGTATAAATCAAATCCAAGGGCGCTACGGTGTGCTGGCATGCTAGCGCCGTTGATTTAACTGGCTTAGGCCAACGTCATTGGTTCCGAGCCTATAGCAATTGTGTTTAGGGAAACGGAGGTGTTGACCCCGGAGGGACCTGTGAAAAGATCGATTCCATGATGGGAATTAACGGGGGCATGTGACACACTCGGAGATAGGCACGTTCTAAATCAATCTCGATTGTCCTTGGCACATGGCTCCGGTATCGCAAGCTGTGTTGTGCCGATTGGAAGATTTGTCTATCATGATTGGCAAGGGGGTTGGACCCTGTGATCTCTTGGCGTGAGCATGAACCAGCTTGTCCCGGGCAGTGAAAGCCAACCAACGGTATCAGTATGTACGTACAATTCAACAACTTGTGGGCCCTAGGGCCTGAGGAATGAGGCATTCACGACATGTCTGGTGGCCAAATTGATGGGGAACCTCCCCGTCAACAAACAAGTCCATGAGAACAAGGAACGCTAGCTTATCGGATACACTAAGATGGCGGTGTCCGTGGAGTAGGGGCCACATTATCCCACTGCGATCCCTCGTCAGGGGTAGACTTCGACGTAATGCTGAATGTATGAACTATCCGCGAAATCGTTATCAATGTGGGATGAATCCCAGATGGGATCTATCTACAACCAAAGCATCAAGAGCCTCAGTGTGCTTACTTCAAGTTCATTCCCCAGCAGAGTGCCCGAGCTACCTGCGTTTCTCGACTGAAACCGTTGCATCCCCGAACCGGAGCTTCTGGAACAGCCCATCGGATCTCCTCAGTCGATCTTCGAGACTCACCAATTGCCAGCAGACACGGGGCTAGCACCGGCAACTGACTTAAACGAGCCGGTGTCAAGGATGTCGTCTCCATTCTCGAATCCTATTATTCAAATCATATCGATAAGTATGCATAATTTGCTGTGGTCGTTTTCAGAAGTTCCGATCAGTTCGAGACTCGCCGTGAGCAGTCGTGTTAACGCCATTCGGAATTCAAGTATGAGCACCTTGGGTGGTGTACTATCGCTAAACCTCAGTACGACGTGGGCACTTCCATACAGTACCAACCTATCAGCAAGTTGTCAAGTTGCTGCTAGTTCGGCGGTAATGGAGTTAATTGCCGATCCAGGCACGGGATAGTGATGGGCCTTCTGGCGGGGCTCAGGGTTGAAGGCTGATCCCGTTACATGTATGTACATACACATGTGGTCCCCTTTTGTTTCAGGCCAGATGGCACTCTACCGGTGGGGCACTTGGACGAACTTAGTTATGAACTAGATCCTGCCGAAGTACGTCAACGGTCCATGTCGTCGTCTCATTTGAGGGGGAACGAACATAGTACAGTGTGACCATGCTTCCTATGCTTTCCATGCAGACATGTATTCGAGTACCATCATTAGCGCCTACCAATATATGCGAGGGGTCCTGGGAGTGGGGTCAGTGAATCCACTGGCACCTTCTTCCATATGTTCGATACAGGATTGTGGCGAGCTTTGCGGTTCCGAGCTCGGGATGTCTGCCAGAGTCCCTATACGAGTGACCTCAGTTCGTAACCGCCTCATCACCACATTGAAAGAAGCGAGCCGAGTTGCTCGGGTGGTAAGCAAGTCACGTACAACAGGAGTGGGTATATATCCAATGTCGGTATGCACTTACGACATCTCTTCCTGCATCAGAGCGG
>JBBPMU010000456.1:0-22620 GCA_038090475.1 Wakefieldia striispora | reverse complement strand
TCCTTTACACTATTGGATGATAAGGGTATGTATTACACATATGATATGATACAACCATATCTTTAGTCATTTCTCATGACTCATCCTTATCTCTTATTGTTCTTATCTCTCCATTCTTATTGATAGATAAGAACCTCACATTTGTATATAAGAGGGGATGCATACAATGATTCCCCTCAACCAGTCAATTGACATTCACTGTCCTTGGTTCATCCACTTGTCTTTACCTTGACCACATATTCCTTGATCTAGAACAGTGAGTTATTCTCCTCACACATTCACCAATAACCTCTGCTCTCAACTTGGCACAGACTTTCCACCCGAGCCTTGTAGTTGAACCTCATTCCCTCAGATGAGAAATTGAGTGAGAAGGCTTTGCCCATCTCTTTAGGTTATGAACCCCAGTTGATCACTGGCCTTGACATCTTTTTACATGCACACAACATGTTACAATCCCCATATTTTATTCCTGAAAGATGCTACATTTATTGACACTTTCAAAACTTTTACTTAGGACAAACCCTTTCTTGCGGCAATCCGATTGAAGAATGCCGTGTACATGTATTTCTTAGATCACGTGACTCGACGTCACCTGATGTCTACCTTTTGGTATGCTCTTACTCCAGTATAACTTCATTTGTCACGTGATCTGGAGCACATGACCACTTAGCGGCATTTGCCGATTGGCCATCAGTGATACTTCAGACTTCTTCCCGGTGGCCGTCTCTTTGGGAATAACCCCTTTTGAACTTATTGACTTTCTCACGAGATTTGGAGATCTTCTATCTCCATGGACATCTATTTCCATCTTCCTTTTCATTTCTGTTTCTTCTCTTCTCGTTGATCCCCGTCCAGCGAATGGCGGATGACTCTCAGATAGGATACCGGTCTGATGATATGGCCGATGGTATGATTCCATTTCTCTTATTTCTCATTGGACACTTAGGATACGCATGGCATGGTCCGTGCACGATACGATACGGTATTTAAGTAGAGTACTCTTGTAAGACTGGTTCCCCAGTCTTAGCTATTTGGAAATATATCGCCCAGGTATTTTTCTTTTAGGCTGGACCCCTTTAGGATATTCTGAAGGGCTACTGGGTAAACCTCTCTCTATTCATCTACACTCATAGCCGGAGGATAAACGGCGCTCTCTCTCTTTCGTTCGTCATACCAGAAAGACTTGGTGTCCTTCTGAAGACCTTTGACTCGGTGTCAAGGGTTCCTCTCGCAGATACCCCGTTGTAAGGGAAGACTTCACCTTTGAGGTTTGAGGTTCAACCTTCGACTATCCGTCTCGTTTCACAACATCTCCTGTCATGCCTTTGATCATGCCAATCATGGAACCCTACAAGGTTTGTTGGTTCACCTGCCTGCTGTCACTCATCCTACAAGTGATGACAGTTCTTGCAGCACATGAGGTCTCACAGATGTTCACCAACATCTTTGTTTTGTCATTCACAGATGGATATCTCCAATACCATCTGACTCACTGAAACGAGACGGAAACGTCGAAGGTTGAACTCGGAACCTCAAAGGCGAAGTCTTCGCCCCTGGCGGTATCCTTGTTCGAAAAGAGAGAGAGCGCCTGTTTATCCTCTGGCTAGGAGTGTAAATGAATAGTGAGAGTTTCCCAGTAATCCCTCAGAAGATCCTAAGGGGTCCCGCCTAGAAGAAAATACCCTGGGGAGTATATTCCAAGTAGCAAAGACTGGGGTTACCAGTTGATGCGTCTACTACTTACATGTTCGTGCACGGACCATGCCATGTGTATCCTAAGTATCCAATGAGAAATCGAAGAAATAGAATCGTACCATCGGCCGTATCAACGGACCGGTATCCTATCTGAGAGTCATCTGCCATTCGCTGGACGGGGATCAACAAGAAGAGAAGAAACGGAAATGAAAAGAGGAATGGAAACTCGTGTCCATGGAGATAAAAGATCTCCGAATCTCATGAGAAGAAAAGATAAGTCCAAGGGTTATTCCCAATGAGACGGCCACCGGGAGGAAGTCTGAAAGATCACCGATGGCCAATCGGCAAGTGCCGCAAAGTGATCACGTGCCACAGATCACGTGATGAAGGAAATTATACTGTGGCAGGAGCATACCAAAAGATAAACATCAGGTGACATCGAGTCACGTGATCTTCGAAATACAGGTAGACGGCTCTCTTCAATCGGATCGCCGCAAGAAAGGGGTTCTAGGTAAAAATTGAAAAAATGTCAATAAATGGAGCGTCTTTCAGGAATAAAATATGGGGCTTTATAACACTCACAATGAGCTTTTTGGTTACTTCCATCTCTTCTTTGCCTATCAAGTCGAAGCGAGTATCTGGTTACTGAATATCTCTTTAACCAGAATACCCTTTGACCAGGTAGAGAACATTCCCCTTGCCCCAAGAGAGAACTCTAGTCTGGTACAAACTCAAACTCATCCAAATCACTCCAATTCTGGAGGCCCATTGCATCCTTCACCTATGAATTCAAGCAAGCCACCTTCTATTTCCCCTAGATGTCCACTCCCTACAGGTTCACATGACTTCCAACTTCTGTGTCCTCTTTGTTATGAAACCATACTTTATTCTTCTAAAGATGCTTTACTTTCACTGACACTTTTCAAACTTTTATTTAGAACCCCACTTTTCTTACGGCGATCCTTGAAGAAAGCCATCTACATGTACTTCAAAGATCACATGACTATATGTCACCTGATGTTTATCTTTTGGTATGCTCCTATGACAGTATAATTTCCTTCCGTCACGTGATCTGTCACATGTGACCACCTCATGGCACTTGCCAATTGGCCATCGGTTGATCCTTCAGACTTCTTCCTGGTGGCCGTCTCCTTGGGAATAACCCTTCTTCTTTTGGACTTATTGACATTTGGACTTCGATCCGGGATCCCATCCCATGACTCATTTCCTCTTACGCAGTTACCCGATCGTGATTGTATCGGAAGGCATGAGCCACAGAGAGCAGTGTGTCTTACTCATTTCCTTTTACTCATGATACACTTTCATCGGACAGACATTACTATATGCGGATTACCAGGTCTTACACCTGAAGGGCGACTTGCCATATTTAGCATTTTCCTTTTATGATAGATGGTCCATGCACTCTGCCGGACTTGTATATAAGTAGTAGATGCATTGACTGGTAACCCTAGTCTTTGCTACTTGGAATTTACTCCCCAGGGTACTTTCTTCTAGGCAGGACCCCTTAGGATATTCTAAGGGACCACTGGGAAACTTCCTTCATTCATCAACACTCCTAGCCAGAGGATAAATAGGCGCTTTCTCTTTGAATCAACGATCGGTACTCCGTGGAAGGGAAGACTTCGCCTTTGAGGTTTGAGGTTCAACCTTCGACGTTCCAGTCTCATTTCACTCTTTGTTGTCATCCCTGTCAGCAACAGGAGATTTGTTATGGTGAACATCCCGATTCTCAGTGGTGCCACCACTGAGTTTATAGGGATGGGATGGTGCTTGTTTCTGTCACAAGCAGAGAGACTTTGCATTTGACAAACACCCCATAGCACCTGGCTACCAAGGTTGGCTATCTGTTGTACCATCCAACAGACAAGCTTTTGCCAGAGAAAGACATTTAAGGAATCCTGAATACCAATGTCACCTCACTCAACCACCTCATCAACACTCCCCTACTCCACCTCCAGCTTATCTACACCATAATGGAATGTGCATCATCACCAGAAATGAACCTATCGCTGATCACTCCTCACACTCTTCCCCTCCTTGATCAACAAATGTTGAACCATCAGAGGACCCTCATCAACTCCATAGTGAGGAACAATGCCCTCCATCTCCCAGGACTGTCCTTCAACAGATTGCAGAATGCATTGCCATGGAGACTCAAGACATATGAGTTACAGATAATGGGGACAGAACCTCAACAGCATTCTATCCAGGTCCATATGGACTCCCACAAGCAACCGGGAGACAGGATAGTGATCTTCCCAACACCCTGCCCTCTGGGCGACGAGATTCTGAACCAGCCAATGAATGACTTGGATCCCCTTCCAATGTTTTTTGGATCAGACTGTGCACCCTACTGGAATCAAGACTTTCCACCAGTAGAGAGATTGGTTCAACCATTCAAACTGCAAACCACAGAGACCAACACCCTTGATGCATCTATCCTTTCCTACTCATTGTACTTCCTGTCAGAGTCCCTTTCTTCTATTTATACAGGTGCTGGCTGGGCTTTCCCATCCAAGACTTACAACTCCACTCTGCCTGCCTTGACTCATGACTATGGTTTTGAAATCTACCAGAAAGATATGTTCCCTGACTTTGCTTTTTCCCAATGGATTGATGATTGGAGATGAGGAGAGAACTCCATTAGAGATGACTTCATGGACTCTATACACCAACCCAACATCAATGTCGACCCACTGTCTTGGCATAATGTCCACTGTTTCAAAAACCCTCCAGCTCCTCCACTTAGAAACTTTCATCACACCATTGATAAGTGACTTTGACGAGAGTGGAAGAAGGACAAGAGTAGCAAGCAAGCTGTCAGAGCTCAGCAAGTACTCAAGTCTAAATGGGCCAATGACCCAAAGGTTCAAGCACACTGCCTCGAACTTATGAAGGGACAGAAACAGGATCAAGTCAGATGCATGTCAGGGTTGATATCATTGTAGATGACAACAATTCTGTCTCATTTCACTACTGACCTTAGCAGATGGAAGAAATCAGACCACAAGGCTCTTTCTTACCTAGTTTTTACCTCTGTGCAAAATCTTGCAGATGAAGCCAGAGAACAGCATCATGCTGAGAGAGTTGTGACAAAGGAGGCCAAAGATGGAAAAGATGAAGAAACCAAATGCATCTTTTACTCCCTCACCCTCAACTATTGGGAACAGATGAAGAAGAACTTCACAGATAGAGGAATTGCAGGCCAGTTTTTGTCCATCACCAAAATACTTTGCACCAGGATACACAAAAGAACTGCCAGTGATGACATCACAAAGATCAAACTTCATTTCCAGGAGATGGCAAATTCAGGCTCTAGTTTTTCCAAGAATCATAAAGCCATGTTGATCATGGCCCAACTCCCTGATAACTTCAACAATCTCCGATCTACCCTAATCCAAACAGTTGAGACAGCTGACTTTGACATCGAGACAGTCACAGCTGCTATCCTAAGAGAATGTGATATCCGTGCCAGAAATTCCCGACCTTTAGCTTCCCACATCACTGAGGTTCAAACCTCAACTTCCTCCCATACCAATGTCATTCAGAATGGACCACCTAAAAAACCATAGAAGAAACAATCTTCTACTCCACAAGACCGACCTTCCAAAGGATCCTCCCCACAAAAACAGAGGAATCCAACTAAGACAAACAAGAAACAATGATATGAAAAAAGGAAAGACAAAAAGAAGCAAAAGAAAGGAAAGGGAAAGGCCACTGAAGTCATTGCAAATGCAATGATTACAGAACCAACCTATGCATCAATCGAAGAAGAAGCTTTCTATGGACACATCGAAAGAGATTTCAATACCACTCTCCTAAACAGGATGAGTGAGACCCCCCATAGTGCTTACATCAAACCTATACCCAATGAAGCAGATCTTCATTTTGATTCCAATATTGCTGAGCATGGTTGGGATGGACCTTCTGACCCTATGGATATCTCCCTGGATATACAGCCCTTTCTCAAACGCAGGAATTCCTTCTCTATCTGAGGAAACTGTTATGGTTTTCTATGAAAACTGTACTTCCTATGCCTCTGGACTGCTTAAAGACACGGCCCATCTTTTCCTTTTCCCTCTAGATTTGTTATGGTCTTCTCCTATCAACCCTTCAGTCATTTCATTGAAGTTCACAAACTACATGACTTCTCCACCAGTATATCACATGACTCCAATCATGTGACCTCACTCCTCATCATCACCTTGACTCTGGACCACCAGATCACATGACTAGTCACCTGACTATCATGTGACTCGATGTGACTCAGAGTTACCACTGCCAATGCTACCACACACCCTGAAGGAACCTTCTGAGCTGGCTATGCTCTTGCTTTTGGACTTCCCCATTTAGCCCAGCTCGAGTCTTTCTATTTCATTCACAAACTCCACCACAGCACCTCATGTCCACCACCTTGTGCCTTGTTCCCAAACATTGCACTCTCGGACTTGTCTGCTCTCCCCTTTTATCCTCTCAGAGTTCTGCCTATCCCTTTCGGACATTTCCTTTTATGCACTATGCATCTTGTTGATTCCCTTTTACGCGCTTTTAGAACCTACCCTAAATAACCACAAAAACAGTATATAAACTACATAACTTCTGTATTAGCTCCCCAGCTAATTCTATGCATTTCTCCCATGAAGTGTGGCTCCTCTCTGATGGTTTGGTTGCACCATCAGTTAGTAGATCTAAGTCACCCTTTGATCATCAGATTGATCGTCATACTGGTGTGCCCCTATGACACCTCCATAATGCCAGGAGTCTTAGCATTCCTCCTGGTTGGTCTCTACTAAACAGAGACTCTGCCTGGCCTTGTTGCATCCTGACAACACCAGAAGAACCATCATTGTTGGTGCTACGCCTCTGGGCTTAAGTGTAACAGAAACTCCTGCACACACTGCTCTTAAAGGTAGAAAGACAGCCAGTGTTACACGTAAAGCAATCAAACCAGGCGATTGCTCTGATCTCCAATCACCTAAGTGACTGGGCTTTCACACAGCAAGGGCAAAAGGGCAGAGGTTATGGACACTAGGAGAGAGATGACTCACTAGTGCTGATCAAAGTAGATCAAAAGGAGGAGTGGTCCTGTTATGCTTAAGCCCAGAGGCGTAGCACCAACAATGATGAGTTCTTCTAGAGTTGCTGTGAACAGTGAGGCCAGGCAGAGTCTCTACAGGGTGGAGACCAACCAGGAGGAATGCTAAGACTCCTGGGATTGAGGAGGTGTCATAGGGGCACACCAGTATGACAATCAACCTGATGACTGAAGGGTGTCTTAGACTACTGACTGATGGTGCAACCAACCCATCAGAGAGGAGCCACACTTCATGGGAGAAATGTGTAGAATTAGCTGGAGAGCTAATACAGAAAGTATGTGGGTTTATATACTGTTTTTGTGGTTATTTAGGGTAGGTTCTAAAAGCGCCATAAAAGGGAATCAACAAGATGTGTAGCACATAAAAGGAAATGTCCAAAAGGGATAGACAGAACTCTGAGAGGATAAAAGGGGAGAGGAGAGCAAGTCCAAGGGTGCAATGTTTGGGATGAGGCGTGAGGTGGTGAACACGAGGTGCTGTGATGGAGTTCATGAATGAAATAGAAGAACATGAGCTGGGCTAAATGGAGAAGTCCAAAAGTAAAAGTATAGCTAGCTCAGAAGGTTCCTTCGGGGCATATGTAGCATCAGTGGTGGCAACTTGGAGTCACGTTGGGTCATGTGATAGTCAGGTGACTAGTCATATGATCAGAATGTCATGTGACATCATGGTTCCAAGTTGGAGCTGTGTGGAGAGGATGGTCATGTGATGGTGGTCACATGATATGCCAGCAGAGAAGTCACGTGATGTGAACTCAAAGGATCCTAGAAGGAAAGACTGAAACAAAAGAAAGGAAAAGACAGGCCATTTCTTTGAGCAGTCTGGAGGTGTGGGAAGTACAGTTTTCTATGAAAACTGTAACAGGTCCCTTTGTGAGGTGTGAAGTATGGTGGGGAGCGAACAGAGTTCACTGTCTGGTTAGAGAGCTCTGAGAGAGACTCCCTTTCTTATATACTGTACAGGAGGTATGTATATAGTAAATGGTCTTATCTATCTAGAAAGGCCATAAATGTCCTGATAGGATGATAAGCAAAGATAACAAGAATAGAGAGATAAGTTATCTCTATATGAAATATTGTTATCTGCCAATGGATAAGTAATCTGCTATCATATGAAATAAGAAGACATAATAGTGGACAAGGGTGTTTGTCAGAATGTTCTAGGGTTGCACCTTCATATCTATTTGATATGAGTTTAGAACAATGGAATCAATGTAAGTGATTGTTCCATCTGAGAAATAATCGATCTGATCAAAGATTGATCTAAGATCAGTGTATCTGGAGATGAATATCTGAAGATGAAATACCACTGATCTCAACACTCTTCCTCACTAGAAATGTCAATTATGAATATGGAAGTAAAAGAAGATACTTTTGTCCTCGCTCAAAAACTATCTTTGCTAGATTCTTGGTGAAGATATCTGCAAATTGCTGTGTGGTTGGAACATAGAAAAGTTCCACCTCTTGAAGAGCAATAGCTTCCCAAATGTAGTGTTCAGGGATTCAGAGATGTTTTGTCCATCCTTCTTGAGCTGGATTAGAAGCAAGGAATATAGCACCTTGGTTATCAATGCAAAGTGGAATGGGTGGAAGAAGGATGTGTGCTTCCTTGAATAAGTTGCGAATCCATTGGATTTGCTTGCAACATTCAGTCATTCTGCAATATTCTGCTTCTATGGAGGAAAGTCAAACTCTCTTCTGTCTGTTATGAATCCATACTCTTTCCTTGAACTATGACACTTAACTTATACTTTCCCTTTTAACTTTTATCTAGGATTACATGACACTTTGCTATAGGGCATCCTCAAAGACCCCTGCTAACATGTACATATTTCAAACCACATGACTTCATGTGACTTATTGGTACACTCTTGCCTCAGCATAATTTCCTTCATCACGTGATCTGAGGCATGTGACCTCTCATGGCACTTGCCGATTCCTGGAAGATGGGACTTTCCCATGGCAGGATATAAATTCCTTTCAGTCCATATGATCTGCCACATGTGTGACACCTTTTGGCCAACTTTGGCCAGACAGACATCAGACCATTGTTTATCTCAGACTTACTTGGGGCTTATCTTTTGACCGTCACCCCATGGATACCTTGGACCTTGTTTCAGACTTCTTTTCTTCTTTCTCTCAGGAGATTCCTGATCATGATCGTATCGGAAGACACATGCCACAGAGAGCTGTGTATGGACTTCTCTTTTTCTCATTGACTCATTGGACATGACTAAAGATATGCTGCCTCTGGGTGGTACGACATTTGTATTACCAGATTAGAATATGCACAGCTTGGTCTGTGCATGGACTCTTGTACTATAACTAGATAGAGGATTCAACTAGTAACCCCAGTCTTATCCATTTGATCATAGGTCCCCAAGGCCTTTGATTTTAGGTATAATCCCCATTTACTGGGTACTTGGGATACTCCTTACCTTTACTTTAATCTATCCCCCTTTCCTCTCTTGAACTCGTCAATTCCCCTATCATCAAAGAGAAGTTCTTGCCTCAAGGACTTAAAGAAACTTGTCACTAGAAGACCTTCAAAGCTCTAGGTCTAGATTCAACCTTCGATTGTCCAATCTCATTTCACTGTCATCTACTCAGCCAAGAACATATGCCATTTGCTAAGGATATGGCATATCCAGTTGTGGACTGTGAGGTCTCTATGTCTCCTGCCTAATCAGTGTCAGAGTAAGCAAGTAGTCCATTTGATGGACCATCTGTATGATATCGAAGACAAAGATTTGTTGTCTGAGCCAGATATCGAACGATGTAAATTGCCTTCTGCAAGTGTTCCTGTGTAGGGTTTGCAGAGAACTGTGACATTTTGATTATGGAATAGGCTAGGTCTGGATGAGTTCCAAGCATGATGTATAACAATGATCCAATGACCAATTGATAATGACTTCGAAGGTTCGAATCTTCCATCATTGGGACTTGGATTATAGCCAGTTGGAAGTGGAGTATTGACTGGTTTAGAGGTCAGTTGACCAAATTGTTCTGCAACTTTTGTTGCATAGAGTGATTGATCGAGTCTCAGAGTTCGCTTCTTTTGATCTCTGGTAATTCTCATTCCAAGGTATTCTTTGGCAGGTCCAAGATCTCTTGATTCCCAATGCTTCATAAACATTTGTTTATACTTGAGGATGAGGGTTCTGTTGTTGCCCATGAAGAGTGTGTCATCGATATAAAAGACTATGATGGTAATGTCTTTTCATTCTTTCTTGATGTAGACACCTGGATCTGCAACAGAATGTCTGAAACCCATCTTTACAAGAGTTCCATTCAGCTGCTTGTTCCATTGAAGCACAGCTTGCTTCAGCCCATAAATTGCTTTATTGAGCTTGCAGACTTTTGTCTCTTGTCCTTTTACTATGAAGCCTTCAGGTTGAACTATATAGAGTTCTTTGTCTAGTTCACCAAACAGGAAAGCTGTTTTGACATCAAGAGCTTCCAACTCCCAATCTTCTAGGCATGTGAGGGCCAAGAGAAGGCAAATGGTTTCAAACCTGGTGACTGGTGCAAAGGTCTCTTCATAGTCAATTCCAAAGATCTGTGTGAAGCCTTTGGCAACAAAGCAGGCTTTCTTTCTGCCACCACTTTTAACTGCAAATACCCATCTCCCTTTGATAGGTACACGTCCTTTAGGTGGATTGATGAGTGTCCAAATGGACCTCTTTTGTAGAGATGCATATTCATCTTCCATTGCTGTTTGCCAACCTTTCTGATCTTCCTTGGATAATTTCAGAACATCTTTGTAATGCTTTGGAAAAGTTCCTGAAATGGCTTGTGACAGCATCATCCTCATCCATTCATTACTGAATAGATGGTTTGTTCTAGAGTCTGATTCATCCAGTGAAGGGGAAGACTCTTCCTCAATTGGGTCAACACCAGATTGAATATCCCTTTCAATCTTGATTGCAGGTCGAGTGCCATAGGCATTGTCAGGGAGTATTCGTGGTTTGTGAATTCTAGTAGTTGCTCTCTTTTCTAGTGTTCATCTGTCCTGATGAGGGGCTTGACAGAACTCTACAAAAGGTTTGCTAGATTGTCTAGGAGGAAACCAATTTGAGGGTCCAGCAGATGGTATATCCCAGATATCTTCATATTGCACTTTCTTTTGTTTATGATGGTGCATATCGCATATATCCTTGATATTTCCTCTTTCATCCTTAAAGCATTCAGCTAAAGGCATGTGGGGTCTCTTCCTCTCTATTGGTTGAGGAGAAGGTGAAGGAGGAGGATCAGATAAAGGTGAAGATGGAGCTTTGGGAGAAGCTTCTGGGCTACTGGGGAAGAACAAAGGAGATGATGCTTGTGATCCAGGAGGATGTTTGGATGGAAGTCGAGGTGTAGGTGTTCTTGGTGATCCATAGAACAAAGGAGGGCTTGGAAGATTAAGATCCCATGGTTCACTCTTAGGTGAATCACTCTTGGAAGGAGTATGGGAAGTGTTTGGGCATCCACTGGGTTTAAGGTCTGGTATGAGGAGAACAGTTTCACATGGTGAGGGTTCCAGATTTTCACCAGTCTGTTCTTCTTCATGAAAAGGTACGTCTGCAGTGTCTTCTGGAATTGGGACTTGTCTGCAATCATTCGCTTTTGAACAACAAGGAAGTGTTTCTTCATCAAATGTGGCCTGTGTTGAGACATAAACTCTATGTCTGGTTTGTGACCAGAATCTCCAACCCTTCATATTCACTTTGTAACCAATGAATATCATTTCCTCAGACTTAGGTGAGAGTTTAGATGCTCTCTGTTCTGGAGGAATGAAGACATAGGCACAACATCCAAAGATTTGGAAATACAAGAGATCTGGGATTTTCTTGTATATGGCTTCATGGGGTGTTCTCCAATTGATTCATCGATTAGGCTGTCTGTTATAAATGTGCAAAGCAGTCTCTAAAGCATCTTGCCAGAACGCTTCAGGAAGACAGGCTTGGAATCAAAGGGATTGTGCTTTCTCCATCAGAGTACGATTGAATCTTTTGGCTCATCCATTTTCTGAGAGGTATGTGGAACAGATGTTTGATGTCTGATCCCTCTAGTTGCAAAGAATGACTGTACATCTTTAGATGTGTATTCCCCTCCTCAGTCTGAACAGATAGAGAGGACTCAAGAACCAGTCTGAGTCTCTAGGAAAGTAATCATATTGATGAGGTTTGACAGAGTCTGTGACTTATCCCTCAGAAAGCACAAGAGGCTATAGCTAGAAAAATCATCAAGGAGAGTTAAAACATATCTCTTCCTTGATCGGGATTCCATTGGAAAAGGTCCCATCAGATCAGTGTGTAGGAGTTGTAAAGGAGTGGAGGTGTGTTTGTTAGATGATCTAAAAGACCAATCTGTCATCTTGCCTTCAGTGCAACCTTTGCAAGGTGGAGTAGAGTTTGGAAAGATGATGGTAGGGGTTCCATTAGAATGGTGCTGAAGCTGTTGCAGAGCATTCTTGGAACAATGTCCCATTCAGTAGTGCCACAGTGTGAAGGTGTCCTTCATTGTAAGGGATGCAAGCTTCCCTGGAGTAATTGTAGTAGACTGAAACCAGTGAAGGTTGTTGTCTGGAAATAAAGCAGATGCCTGTATTACTGGGCAGTCATCCTTGTTCAAAATAATGGTTCCACTGTCAGTGATTTGACATTTATACCCTTGAGCTGTAAGGGTAGGAACAGACAGAAGTCTGTGTGTAGTGGAGGGAGCATACCAAACATCTTTGAGAATCATTGGAGGTGTTATGAAACTGTACTTTTTCCTTGAACAATGACGCTTTACTTATTACTTCTCTTTCACTTTGAACAGACACTTAGAAAGATTTGCTACAGAGCGTCCTCGAAGACCTCTGCCAACATGTATTTTGAACCACGTGACTTCATGTGACTTATTGGTACACTCCTGCCCCAGTATAATTTCCTTCATCACGTGATCTGGGGCACGTGACCCTTCATGGCACTTGCTGATTCCTGACAGACGGGACTTTGCATGGTGGGATATAAATTCCTTTCAGTCCACATGATCTGCCACACGTGTGATGAGTTTTGGCCGACTTTGGCCAGCCGGACATCGGACCGGTGTTTATCTCGGACTTACTTGGGGATTATCTTTAGACTGTTACCCTGTGGATACTCGGACTTCTCTTTCATTTCCGTTTCCTCATTCTCAGGAGATTCCTGATCGTGATCATATCGGAAGACACATGCCATGAAGAGCTGTGTACGTTTCCCTTCCTATCTCTCTCTTACTCATAGATGATGACTCAGGATATGCTCCCATTGGGGCATGATGTGTACTCTTACTATAGATGGATACACACAGCTTGGTCTGTGCACAATCTTGTACAGTATTTAAGTAGTAGAGGATTTGACTGGTAACCCCAGTCTTATCCATTTGATCATAGGTCATCAAGGCCTTTGGTTTTAGGTTTACTCCCCATTCACCAGGTACTTGGCATTCCCCCACTTTACTCTTTCAATACTATTCATTTTCTCCTTTCCTATGAACGATCTCAATGCGATTCCCCTATTGACAAAGGGAAGTTCTTGCCTCAAGGACTTAGAAGAATACGGTATGACCTTAGCCTTAGGGTTAGGGTTATGATTCAACCCTCAATTACTCAATCTCGTTTCAGGAGGGAGTCCTTTTGGGTGAATAAGGATGTCTCCAAGACCATGCATATGGGTTAAAGTCCCATTTGCGACACTAGCGTGTCTGATCTCTTTATCAAGATGAGCAAAGTCATCAAGATAAGGACTGACATGGTCTGTACAACCACTGTCAATCATCCAATGATCTCTAGTTCGGTGTTTAATGTTCCCAACAGTATAAAGAGAAGCAAAATTTGATTTGGAGGGAGAAAATACATTTTGTTGGGTAGATGAGAGTGGATCTCTAGGTTTCATACCTAGGAGTCTATCAGGTGGATTTTGGCAAGAAATATGAATGGGTTCATAAAAGACCCAAGCAGACCTCACTACTGGTGGTAGTGGAAGCTCTGAGACAGAATGTCCAGGAAGAGCTTGACCTAGTGTTGCCACGGCTGACGAGCCGCACTGCCAAAATCGGCTCGGCTCTCACGATTTTGGCAGTCCAGCTCGTCAGCCGCGGCAACACTAGCTTGACCCATCATCAGACCTCCAACAACATATTTTGTGCCTTTGATCTGTTTCTTCTTCTTCTTTCCTGGTGATCTGTCTTCAGGGAGAGATGCAGGTTCCTCAGACAGATAAGGAGGACCTGCAGCAGAGAAAGGGAGTGGTGGAGGAAGAGGGATCCATGTGGAAACTGTCATCGGGAGGATCAGATTCAGGTTGATCCCATCCATGTTCCACTTTGTCTGATGTGAAATGTATTTCAGACATTTCTTCAGATGTTTGTCGAATGCAGACGACATTATCGAAGTCTTCTTCAATATGTCCATAGAATGGGTGTGAATCCGAAATATAAGGAGTCGAAATCATAGTTGTACCATTTTGTACCATTGAGTTCATGATTGACTCATTAAGTTTCCCTTTGCCTTTATCTTGCTTTTTTGTCTTCTGGTTCTGTCTCTCATTGAACCAGGCTTTCTTCTGTTTTTTACCAGGCTGTCTCTGACATGTTAGGTCAGGTTGGTTTGATCCAGAGGTCCTGGGAGCACTAGGAGGTGCCTTTTGCTTCTTCCACTTGTTTTGTGGAGGTGGGCCTGTCTGGATTACATTTGTACAGTTTAGATTTGAACCAGATGCTTGTGGTGCCTGTACAGCAGAGATACAAGAGGCAAGTGGGCATTGGTTTCCAGCATGGATATCACATTCCCAAAGGATGTGAGCAGTGATAGAGTCCACATTGAAGTCACGAGCTTCAATGGTCTGGATGAGGGTGGATTGAAGATTGTCAAATGAATCTAGGAGCTGTGCCATGATCAACATGACTTTGTGATTCTCGCTGAATGGTGATCCAGTGGCAGCCATTTCTGTGTAGAGTTGCTTCATCTTTGCAATGTCCTCTGCAGCAGAATGTTCCCTGATCTTCATGCACAATATCTTCTTGAAGGCCAAGAATTGACCTGCAATCCCTCTATCAGCAAATCTCCTCTTCATCTTTGTCCAGTAATCAAATGTCAAAGACCAATAGATGTCCTTGGTAACTCCTGGTGTCACGGGGGTGGTTGAAGTTCCTGCAACTGTGGCTGTTTGAATTACAGTCTTCTTTCTGTGTTCTTCTCCCACTTCTTCAGACAAATCTTGATTTGATGTAAAGACAAGATATGAAAGGGCCTTCCTGTCTGTTGCTTTCCAATTGTTGACATCATTGATGTTGAGCATGTGTGCAACAGAACCTGTTCCTTGACCTAAGACAAGGAATCTGGCAAGATCAACTGATCGAAAGAGAGCTTCAATTCTCTTTGACTAAGTATGGTATGATTGTTGACCAGTGAGCTCAGGGATCTTGGCAAGAAGGGTACTTTCAATCTTGAATGAATCGTGAATTGGGAAAGGAGTCATTTATACTGAAAATCTTATTAGTTATGACAGTTCTTAGTCAGATAAACTTTCCTTATAGCATGGTCAACAAGATATCAAGAAGAATACAGCAAGTACCAAAAAAAGGAGTCCTATACAGTATGTGTCCTCATAAGTGTGCATGTTCTGGCCTGAGAGCATACTCCCACCATTCAATTGGAAAAGGTTGCCACCTGTACATTAGTGAGGAGGTCATAACACCACTCCTGTTGGAAAGGATTGGTAGATGTCCTCAGTACTCTCTGGATACACTTGAGGTGCATGTTACCAGGTGCTCTCTTCCACTTCTTGTGTAGGTATTGATCTATGCCTCTATGGAACTTCCTAAGTGGAGGAGCTGGTGGATTTCCAAATTGATGAGTGTTGTGCCAGGATAGAGGGTTCACCTCAAAGTTTGGGTGTTATGTGGGTGTGGAACAAAGACTTCACTCAAGATCCTTTCGTACTCATAGTGTCAGCGACGACTAGGAGCAGAGTATATGGCTATCGCTCATAAGAGAGAAGCCCCAGTGAGTAATGAGAGATGGAAGACTGGAAGGGCTTAGCACAGGGGGTAAGTCGAGCAACCTTCTTCAGGAGTGAAGACTTTGCAGGCAGAAATGTGTAGAATTAGCTGAAGAGCTATCTACTACAAGTCGACCCTTTATATACTAGAGGGTTACCATAAAAGGACGACATGTAAAAGGAAATCAACAAGATGCGTCACATCGCATGTATCATAAAAGGGAATCAACAAACGATGCATAAAAGGAAACGTATGCATAAAAGGAAATACGGAGTTCCGTGTCCAAGAAAGGAATCGGAGTCCAATGTCCAGAAGGAGGAACAGTGTTCCGCTAAGTATAAAAAGAAAAGAGATAAATGGGACTTCCCAGTAAAGACGATGCAGAAGTCCAGGGGCATCCGTAAATGTGGGAAACGGTGGTGTTCCCATGCAAAGTCTGAATGATAGCTTAGAAGTCATGGATAATAGGGTCATATTGACCACTATCAATAATCTCCCAAGTGAGGTCTCTATACACCATGGAAGAAACGTCAAACCAATAGCGATCATATGAATGAGTAGGAAGGAAAAACGTATCCATGTCCATGTCTTCTTCACCAGAGAGTTGTCTCCAAATGATTTTGACGTTGCATTCCCAGGTATCCTCGAAATCCATAACATTGGGTGTACCAAGGAATCATAAAAGACTGCATGGGTATTGCCAGAATGGTAGTTGTCAACAAAAGAAGAGTCTGCAGGAGGGGAAAACATATTGTGTCTATAGATCTTGCAACCATGATGGTGGGTGAGAGCCGAAGGTGTAGAGTTATATGTCTTGATTGGCATTGGCCAACTGGCACCTTCATAGATGGAGGAAAGGGTTTTGCCTGGGAAGTAGGAGGAGGTAGCAAGTATGGATGTGTCCAGAGTGCTGGTCTTGGCCGTCTGCAGCTTGAAAGGCTGGACAAGTTGGTTGGGAGGAGGAAAATCCTGATCCCAGAAGGAGCTACATCTGAACCAAAATAATAGGGTATCTCTGCTACCTTGGTTGGGTCCCAGACAAGGTCTTCTTCACCCAGAGGTTTCAGAGTGTGAAAAGTTGCTATCCGATCTCCTGGCTGCTCTATCAAGCCCATATTGGTAAGGGCCCATAATTGTTGATGTTCTGTCCCCGTTATCTCTAACTTGTATGTCTCCAATCTCCAAGGAGTTGCACTCTCCAGGGCGTTGTAAGAAATTGGGGGAAGTTCCAGCCGAAGGTTCCTCTTGACTTGTTTGAGAAGAATCACCCAAGTGTTCGTCATCTTGACTTGCAAGAGACTGTGGGTTTCATGGTCTGGCTGGAAGTTCGTCTCAACCGGAGATTGGTTCTCTTTGTTGGAGCTGGAGAGGGACAGTCCTGTGGAGCTGATGGAATTGTTTGCCATTGTGAGAGTAAGGAGGAGGAGGAATGTCATTAAGAGGTTGGTTCAAAGATGGGTGAGTGTGTCAAGCACGTAAAAAAGCTTGTCGATCACTTGGAATGACTGATAAAAAGCCTTGATGACCATTGGGTTGAACCTGATCAAAAGTTGGGTTGTAGGAGAACCCAAAGTCACGGTGTCTGTGAATGAACCTAAGACCTTCGCAATGGATGCAATGATGTCTCCAAGTAGAACCTGGGTGCTGTCCAAAGCAAATCTCTCCTTCTTCGAGCGGATGGCTACAAAGGGGACAAGGGATGGTAAAAGGAGTTGAGGGAGAGTCATCAGGAGTCTCCAAGAGAGGTGGGGAATGAGGTGAGGGGATGCTGTAGTTGGAGGTGGCACTGGTATAGGTCTTGTATCTGTTGCTCTCACTTTAGGAGGTTGAAGTGGTTCTCTTACTTGGTATGGTACTCTAGTGAGAGAGATATTGAGTATCCATACTGTTATGCGGGTGTGAAACAAAGACTTCACTCGAGATCCTTCATACTCGTGGTGTCGTCGACGACCAGGAGCAGAGTATATGGCTATCGCTCGTAAGAGAGAAGCCCCAATGAGTAACAAGAGACAGAAGACTGGAAGGGCTTAGCACAAGAGCAGGAGCGAAGACTTTGCAGGCAGAAATGCGTAGAATAAGCTGAAGAGCTATCTACTACAAGTCGATCCTTTATATACTAGGGGGGTTACCATAAAGGGACGACGCATAAAAGGAAATCAACAAGACGCATCACGTCGCATGTATCATAAAAGGGAATCAACAAACGACGTGTAAAAGGAAACGTACGTGTAAAAGGAAATGCAGAGTCCCGTGTCCAAGAAAGGAAAAGGAGTTCCGTATCCAAAAGGGAAAGGTGGAGAGCTGCTAAGTATAAAGAGAAAAGAGATAAAAGGGACTTCCCAGTAGAAGCGAGTCAGAAGTCCGGGGGCATCTGTAAACGTGGGAAACAGCGGGGTTCCCGTGTGAAGTCTGAAGATAATCCTAGAAGTCGTGAAACAGAGGATCGTATTGACCGCTGTTGATGATCTCCCAAGTGAGGTCTCTATATGCCGTGGACGAAAGGTCAAACCAGTAGCAATCATAGGAATGAGTAGGAAAGAAAAACGTATCCATGTCTGTGTCCTCTTCACCAAGGAGTTGTCTCCAGATGATTTCGACATCTCGTTCCCAAGTATCTTTGAAATCTGTAACACATACACAAGGTCCAACTTGAAAGTTAAACAAGAGAGTGAGCATGCCAAAGGAGTCATCTGACTGTAAGAGATGATACCATATGACACCATCTGTCACAGAAAAGACTGCTACATTGCCAACAACTCTAGTGACTCATCCATGTCCAATAACAGACATAGCTGTTATGGATTCTGAGGATACCTGGGAACGCGATGTTGAAATCATTTGGAGACAACTCTCTGGTGAAGACGATATGGACATGGATATGTTTTTCCTTCCTACTCATTCTTATGATCGCTATTGGTTTGACATTTCTTCCACAGCATATAGAGACCTTACTTGGGAGATCATCGATAGTGGTCAATACGACCCTATTATCCATGACTTCTAAAGTTATCTTCAGACTTTGCATGAGAACACCACCATTTCCCACGTTCACAGATGCCCCCGGACTTCTGTATCACTTCTACCGGGAAGTCCCATTTATCTCTTTTCCTTTTATACTTAGCAGAACTCTGCTTCTCCTTTTGGATATGGGACTCCGATTCCTTTCTTGGACACGGGACTCTGCACTTCCTTTTATGCGTATGTTTCCTTTTATGTGTCATTCATTGATTCCCTTTTATGATACACACAATGCGATGCGTCTTGTTGATTTCCTTTTATGCGTCGTCCCTTTATGGTAACCCCAGGGTTGCTACCACAATATATTTTTTTTCCTGATGCAGAGTATCAACTAAGACCTGTGAGGGTAAAGTCCTAATACAAGAGAGAACTCAAAGGGCTTAGCATGTGTGGGTGAGGCAAATGACCTTCAGAGGAGCAAAGACTTTGCAGGCAGAAGTGTGTAGAATTAGCTGGGGAGCTAACTACTACAGTGCAGGTCTTATATACTACAGAGGTTCCCAAAAGAGGAAGTACTCAGAATAAGGAGATGTATCACATATTGTATAAAAGGATAAAAGGAAATGAGCCAAAAGGAAAGTGGAGTGCCACATCTAGAAGTGGAAATGTGACTATTCATGTATTATAAAAGGAAAAGGATAAAAAGGGGGCTGCCAGGCACAGGAAGGTGGAAACTTCTGTTTAATCAGTGGTTCCTGTTAGAAGTTGAAAGATATATGCCCATGGATGAGCATGAGAAATGCATCATATCTGTTGGGTGGTGCCACAGTTGAAGAGATATTGTGCCAGTGTCTGTCAAAGTAAGAAAGAGGACAAAAGAAATTGATGTCCACACTAGCTTCTATCCCAGTAAATGCAGTCTCTAGTAGTTGGTCCCATACCAGAGTTTCTTTGTCATCATCCCACTTGGTGAATTCATGAGAAACCATAACATTAGCCTCTGCATCATTAAGGTGATTCACTGAATCACTACCTTCAAAAAGAGATGTCACTCCCATCAATATTGTCATCAACAGGTCATCTGGGCCTGTCTGGGAAACAAGCTGCTCAGATGTGGCAGTCTCAGGAAAGATGGCCAGGGGAGTGTTGCCAGCAGGTGGAACATTGGTATTGGGAGCAGTGGGGTTGGAGGTGCCCTGGGCTTCCATAATGGAAGCAAGTAGTATGTTGGTGAGTGTTACACTTAAGCCCAGAGGTGTAGCACCAACAATGATGAGTTCTTCTGGAGTTGCTGTGAACAGCGAGGCCAGGCAGAGTCTCTACAGGGTGGAGACTGACTAGGAGGAATGCTAAGACTCCTGGGATTGAGGAGGTGTCATAGGGGCACACCAGTATGACAATCAACCTGATGACTGAAGGGTGTCTTAGATCTACTGACTGATGGTGCAACCAACCCATCAGAGAGGAGCCACACTTCATGGGAGAAATGTGTAGAATTAGCTGGAGAGCTAATACAGAAAGTATGTGGGTTTATATACTGTTTTCATGGTTATTTAGGGTAGGTTCTAAAAGCATGTAAAAGGGAATCAACAAGATGCATAGTGTGTAAAAGGAAATGTCCAAAAGGGATAGATGGAACTCTGAGAGGATAAAAGGGGAGAGGGGAGCAAGTCCGAGGGTGTGATGTTTGGGATGAGGCATGAGGCGGTGAACATGAGGTGCTGTGGCAGAGTTTGTGAATGAAATAGAAGAACACAAGCTGGGCTAAATGGAGAAGTCCAAAAGTGAAAGCATAGCTAGCTCGGAAGGTTCCTTCAGGGCATATGTAGCATTGGTGGTGGCAACTCAGAGTTGCATCAGGTCACATGATAGTCAGGTGACTAGTCATGTGATCAGAATGTCATGTGACATTGTGGTTCCAAGTTGGAGCTGTGCAGAGAGGATGGTCACATGATGGTGGTCACGTGATGTGAACTTGAAGGATCCTAGAAGAAAAGACTAAAACAAAAGAAAGGAAAAGACAGGCTGTTTCTTTGAGCAGTCCAGAGGTGTGGGAAGTACAGTTTTCTATGAAAACCATAACAGTGAGTATGTCATCAATGTTGGGGAGGGGGGACAGGGATCAATGGTTGTCTGTCATCAGTGGAGAGGGTAGTGAGAGTGGCAAGGGTGGTAAGGAATCCTCAGACCTGGTTGGTGAACTCTGGAGGGGGTGAGAGAATACATGTTCCAGGTCCAATTGATCCCAGATGGATCAGAGAGGAGGTAGTCTCTGGTCAGAGGAGAACAGGTTGCTTGCTGGTAGGATATAGGAGAGGAGCAGAGCCAGGAGGGGTACTGGGAGTGGGTTCCAGGACATCAGGTCATGCACCATAGATGGAGATGGGAGCAGGTAAAGGAGGTCAGGCAATGGGGTAGAGGTGTGTGGTTTGTCCCATGGGGTGGTTCTCAGAGAGGAGGTCAGCTGGTAAATAGATCCTTTGCTCAATTGGGGATAGTCCAATGAGGATCAATCATAAGAGGGGTTAGATGGCAGTGATGGAAGGGAAGGGAAAAAGAAACTAAGACTGGCAATGTGGAGAGTGTCAAGTATAGAGGCTCTGGTTCCCTGTATTGCAGTGGCAAGGGCTGCTGCCCAAGATTCTCCAAGTTGGATTGGGGACCTGCACTGGATCTCACTGATGAGGAGGGAGTGGCAGAAGGCCATGATGAGTGGTGGGAGGATGGGCAATTCTGAGAATAGGAGAAGGCACAAGAGTGTGAGTGAGAGAGATGGGGAGGATATGATGGTGGCATAGAGTGTCTGATGAGCAAGAGGGGGAAGTCTGGATGGGTAGAGGGGAATGTGATCAAGGGTGGAGAGTAGGATGTTGATAGGTATTTCTAAATTGACTTCTGGGGGGGTGGTCATAGGGTGAGATTGGGGACAAGAGTGGAATGACTCAATTATTTGTCCAATCATCCTCAGGACCCCCCACTTTGAGTAGGTAGTGCCAATGGTGTATCAGAGGATTGGAGTAGAGATGTCATGGGGGGAGATGACACTGACAGTGATAGAGAAGGAAGAGATTTTACAAACAAAGAAAAGGGAGTTGCAACAGTATTGGACCTTCTTGGCAAGTTCAAAGAGGCAATAGAGGGTATAGAGGGTGAGGGCAGAAAAGACAAGGAAGACAATGAGGGGATTTCAATCATGTACAGGAGAGAGGGGATGGGGGAAAGATGTTAGGTCAGGAGTCTTTATATATGTCAAGGAGTTTCTTGGCATGGACAATGTTACAGATTTTGAGGACACTTGGGAACACGACTCTAAAATCATTTGGAGACAACTTCTTGTTACGCGGGTGCGGAACAAAGACTTCACTCGAGATCCTTTCGTACTCGTAGTGTCGGCGACGACTAGGAGCAGAGTATTGGCTATCGCTCGTAAGAGAGAAGCCCGTCAGTGAAGAGAGAAAGAGACTGGAAGGGCTTAGCGCAGGAGTTTAGTCGAGCGACCTTCTTCAGGAGCGAAGACTTTGGCAGGCAGAACTGCGTAGAATTAGCTGAAGAGCTATTCTACTACATCGGCGGGTATTTATACTACAAGGTACAAATAAAGGAAAATAGTCCAAAGAGGAAATCAACAAGACGCGTCGCGTCGTGTGTGTCGTAAAAGGAAATCAACAAAGGACGCGTAAAAGGAAACGTACGCGTAAAAGGAAATGCGGGGCTCCGTGTCCAAGAATGGAAAACGGGGAGGCGTGTCCAAAAGGGAGAAGCGGAGAGCCGCTAGATATAAGTGGAATATGAAATAAAGAGACTTCCCGATAGAAACGAGTCAGAAGTTCGGGGGCATCCGT
>JBBPMU010000455.1:0-22703 GCA_038090475.1 Wakefieldia striispora | reverse complement strand
GGTCCGGATTTTCGAGAGACTGTCTCAGTTGATAGTGGATTTTGAGACGTATGTCATGGATCTGGCACGCAACGTTCTCCCGCTCGTCCGTGCTGGATATCCGGACGTCGTCGTCAAGCTTATCAAGATAGCAGAGTTTGAAGGGAGAGAGGACGAAAAGGCCCGTTTGCAAACATTCTTCTGGCGTGACTACCCACTAAACTAGATCTCGCCAGGCCATTGCCATTCGTCTCGTCAAAAAGGCTGCCAAGATGGATGCCGCTTCTAAATTCAAATCCATGCAAGCCAACGCCCGTGTCATCAAACACTACCGTTCCAAGATTCTCAAAACCATCTCTGATACCATCCAATCCACGTTCGACAAAAATTACGAAGCATATGGCCGGGATCCTGGCGGATTCTTGGATAACCTTGGCTGGATATACCAGGATCTCATCCGCATCGAGAGTGATGTCGTCCCCTGTTTCCCATCCAGCTACGACATGTACGCGTTTTACGTCAAGGAGTATCACAAGAACCTGAACGCCACCCTTCAACGTCTCGCCGAATCGGAACCCGAAGCGAGCATCCTCCTGCACCTTCATGCGTGGCTTAAAGAGTACAAGAAGAGCATGAAGGAACTCAACGTCCCCCCTGACCTCATTGATCCGCCACTCCTCAACGGCGAGGAGCAGAGCCTCATTGAAGACTACCTCAAACTCATCGTGAAGAAACTCGACGAGTGGTCTGCCAACCTCATGAAAACGGAGATCCAGGAATTCACGACTCGGACGATGCAACCAGAGGTGGACAGTGAAGGACTGTATGGTACCCAGGGTGCCGTCATCTTGTTCCAGATGGTGAACCAACAGATCGACGCGGCGATGGAGAGTGGACAAGGCGCGATCCTCGCGCGTGTCGTTGAGGAGATCAGCCGAGCTATGCGAGGCATACAGGATCAATGGACCAAAGTGGTGGAGGCCGAATTCAAGAAGCAGGTAGAGAAGCCAGATGAAATCGTCGCCGGTCTTGCAGAGTACTGTCTCGCACTTGCCAACGATCAGATCAAGTCGGCCGACAACACCGAAGCGTTGCTTGGCAAGCTAGAGCCACTCGTGTCTGAAAAGTATCGAGTCCCCATCAACGAAAAGCTCAATGACGCTATCGACGGCACCCTGGACGTTGCTAAAAAGTGCATCCAGACCTTTGTCGCGATCGTCTTTAACGACCTCAAACCGGCCACCAAGCAGCTCTTCCAAGCCACTTGGTACGATGGAATCATCGAGCAAATCATCGTGACGATGAAGGACTATACGTCCGACCAACAGTTTGTGAAACCTGTCCTGTTTGAATTACTTGTGGAAGACCTCCTCGACGCATTCCTTGTCACATACCTGACCGCACTCGCCAATTCACCCAAGTTACGCCTGCCCGCGGCGACGGACCGCATCAAAGCGGACATCAGCGCCGTGTTCGCCTTCTTTGGCGAGTTCAAGCTAGACAAGGAGCTGGAGAAGCACTTTGAGATCATGGAACATATACTCGCGATGTTGGAAGCGTCCAAGAGTATGGCGTTCTTGTCGTTTTGGGCGTTTGCTAAAGTCCACGGACCCTGTATACCCTTCGTAGAAGGATTGATGAAGGCAAGGGGTGACTTTGATCGGACGGCTGTGAGCGAGGTCATGGAAGCGATCAAACGCAAAGTGAAAGAAGAGGGACTGATGGACCGTAAGTGTCCAACTCGTGTTCACCATTCAGATGCACATATATCATTATAGCACCGGAACCAACGATCATGAAGAAAATCGTTGTTCAAAGCGGCATCTCGCGCTTCCTGCGGACATAAACAATGTCGTCTCTCATTTCCTTTGTTTCTATTTACACGACACCGACTGAGTCATCTCTACTTGGAACGGACCATCTATGTAAAGCTACCCTTACCCTGCACTGTATACTCCTCAGTTATTCTATGCACTCATCTTCTTACGGGGACGAGGTATTGGTTATCTAGTCGGTCTTCGCCTTGTCAGGGCCTGAGTTGGACCTGTCAGGCAGCACGGCGGCGACCTGATCTATCTTCTTGAACTGCCAGGGGAATCTGGAGGGGTACAAGAATGGACGCAAGTCAAATCCTATTTAAAATCCATGTCAGCACCAATGACATCCCGGACTTTGAGTGCGCATACTGTTGTCATCCGGACTATAGGATTCCTGATGAAACTGTCAACCTAGGATCGACGGAGCACAATAAAAGGAACACTTGCCGCATGGTACGACGGCGTCAATGTTGTCATCTTGTGCCTGTTTCGCGCATGCTCGTAGAAGAACAATTTCACCTTGTCTGCAATCTGGCCACGCATTACAAGAGCTCAGCAAAGATATTTTTTTTCATGGCGTGCCGGGAATCTCGACTTACCTGAACAGGCGACAAGAACGAACCCCACTCGTGTATTAACTTGGTGAACATGCTGTACGGTCCACACTTCTCCACCTTGCGGAGTCGTCCGAAGACGGAGAGTTCGTCGTAAGTCATGCCCATGTCCGCCTGCCAAGGCAAATCAATGAGATTTAGACGATCCAGATCTGTGTTAAAATGCTTGACCTCGTCGGCTTGCACGTAAGTCTCGGAAATGGGTTCAAGCTCAGCGGTTGGGACAGCATCCAGGAAGCTGAAAGGCAAATGTCACCGGGTCATTCATGGGGTATAGATTCTTATGGTACCTCCTGAGAATGGGCAAGTCAAAAGTGCCTTCTGCATAGGCGATGAACTTCTTCAAGTCCGTCTTACTGATACCACCGATGGGATTGATATCCGCTAATCAGAGCTGTTAGAAGCCTTAATTGGCAAGTGTACAAGACTCCTACCTGAGGAACAGTCGTATTTGGTCAAGTACCCTCGTAAGCTATTGAAGCTGGGTCAGATTTCGTGACGGATAAGCAGGCATAACTTACCTCTCGTCTACATTGGTAGTACCCAATACCAGCAATCCACCTTGCCCGCCTCTGACCCACGGGAGGAGCTGAGCGAACATGTACGCAAGAACCATCCTCAATCTAGCCTGAAAACAATTCATCAACGCACTGCTAAAGTGACACAGGTAACCAGGACTACCTGAATGTTTTGCAGGGCGAGGTTCTCCGCTGCAGTACCTCCATGCGCTCTGAACCGTGGACGTGCCCCTGTCACGAATGCAAACAAGTCACGGACAGACGTGACCAGCGAGTCCATGTTGAGATCGACATGATAGCTGACAGATTGTGTCAACGCTATTACGTATACCCCACATCGGGAGATGCCTACCTTCCAATCGCATCTGCAAGCTCCTTCGCCCTCTTTCTTGTTTCGGAACTGGAGTTCTCGGTTCCCATGTAACATGTATGGAACAGGCGACCGCAGAACTCCTTGGGGTCGGAAGGGATGTAGCTGGAGTCTTCAGGCTCTCCAGCGATGCGGCGTGCATCAGCGATGACCTGCTTGTCTATCAAACAATCGCGAGATTATTAGCGACGATCATCGGGCAGTGAATGCGCTTACTCGCTCGCGTGGCAGCTTCGGCAACTAGTCGGCACATGGAATACACAATGACCGCCGTGGCACAGCTGTCAACACCACCACTGAGAGGGACAAAGTATCCCTGAGCCCGGGATCTTCGAAGGTAGTCCCAGAGCCAGCACGCAGGTCCTAGCCTGTCAAGTGACATTCAGTCGCCGCAGTAGGCTCGGTGGCAGGTGGATACTCACGCAATTTCTTCCTCTGGCCTATGGAATCTGGCTTGATGTAGGGTCACTCCAAGTGCCAGGCTCGACTCTCCCTCTGTTTCTCCAAACTTTCCACCAGAGAGGGCAAATGGGACCTCAATCCGATGATACTTTTCAGTTGAGGCTGCTTGATGACCTCTGCTGCGTGACGTGCGGTGTGAACGTACGTCCTCTATGTCAATGGTAGCGGTGACAACCTCTACGTCATTAAGAGAGAACTGTGAACCCTGCGCCACGATATGGCCGTTCATTGCGATCATCGCGCATCCATCATAATACAGTCGGTCGCCATCACATCCTTGCTGGTTGGCGTACAAGTACACCCCACCGAGCTAGTGAGTTGGATCAGTTTCCGGTCCTGCGTTGTCAAGAGTCCGTGTCATCCTTACCTTCAAGGTTGCCTCCTTGATGAGTTCAACACGAGTGAACAGCTTGCGCAGCTCGTGATGACTGCCACTCGAGTTGGTGAAGATCTCGACCCCATCTAATCCCATCGGGATGTGTGGACTGCGACGACACGATCAGCATTTCCTGGCCTCGTCGGTATGTTATGTACTAACCTAGCAGGAGTGAACAGTTCCTCGCACAGTTCCACGCCAATGCAAGTATCAACTGTGCTGACTACACAGTCACCAAACGGTACTTTAGTCTGGTACCGATCAGTGTCATTCTTGATACCTGTTGCGAGTTCCTTACCTGTTTCGTGACCGCCTGGATGATTCTGGGTAAGAAGAAATCCTCCCACTGGCGATGTTTCATCCATGGTGTAAAGTACCTCATCTCGCGGTAGTTACCATCGTTTGCGAGCCACAACTTAGGACGGATCAACAAGATTTGCTTGTTGTGAACAATCACTCTACAGTTGTAGATCACGTTCTTGTGTATCACGGGCCTAGGGTTCTGCGTTAGGGTGTCATAATAATTAGATGTCTTAGTTACGTACATTCCGAGGTCG
Source organism: Wakefieldia striispora (assembly GCA_038090475.1). NCBI lineage: Eukaryota > Fungi > Basidiomycota > Agaricomycetes > Agaricales > Hymenogastraceae > Wakefieldia > Wakefieldia striispora. The sequence goes on along the minus strand of JBBPMU010000455.1, from coordinate 18,010 downwards.
CAAACGATTCCCACTGTATCCTCTCCCGCAAGAATCTTAGCAAGCACTTCCCAAGAGTGCAACACAGTGTCTCCTGTTACCCGATATTTTAGATGCTTGATACAACAATATATCAAACCGCGAACCTTCCAGAAAGTGATCGTAGCATCCATATCCTCTGCTTTGAATGAGAACATGACTGCCATAGAAGTAATGGTACCTACGGGATCTCTAGTTCGGGACCCACTCTGAGGGTCGCACCTCGTTGCTTAGCTATTGCGATACTCTCGATGATTCGTTCATAGTTTCCCTGCCAAACAGAAGAAATGAGTAGCGTGTGCTGGCGCAAGAAGATGTCTTACTTGGAAGTCCAAAGCCCATTGATTAAGGGAACTGCGGAGGATTAGCGGCGGGACTAGTCCATTTGAAAGTGATACATTACCATCTAGGGCGATCGTCAGTGATGAATTCCGGCCAGAATATGGGCTACATACGTTGCCAATGTTATCAAATGACCCATCGTTGTAAAAGTTGATGGTGGTGGATGCAAAAGAGGTAGCGAACAGCAATTTTCGAGTTCGGCATTAAGAGGAAGGTACTATGTAAGTGCTGTGTTGTTTTATCTAATCTCGCACCTAGCCTACGATTTGACTCCGCTGCATTCAACATCGACCCCATGCATCGCCTAGGAGGCGTCGGTCTAGCAGCGTTTGAAAGACAACAAGAATCACAACGCTCGTTTGCGACGCTCTCCTCAGAGCTCTCAAGGGCTCAAGTCGACCATCTCCAATCACAGCTCACCCAATTCCGTACCGCTCTCACCCATTTCGCCAAAACACACCGCGACTCGATACGAAGCGATCCCAAGTTTCGTCATGAATTCCAGCGCATGTGTGCCTCGATTGGCGTTGATCCACTCGCTGGACCCCGTAAAGGCGGCTGGTGGGCAGAACTACTCGGGATGGGAGATTGGCAGTACGAACTCGGCGTTCAAATCGTGGATGTGTGCGTGAGCATGCGGGAACGTAACGGTGGTCTGATCGATATGGGAGAGTTGGTCAAGATGGTCAGTAAATTGCGAGGGGTCGAAAGCGGGGTGATCACAGAGGAGGATGTCGTTCAAAGCATCAAGACGCTCCAACCCCTCGGTGCTGGTTACGAAGTGATCGACGTCGGAGGAGGAAGGAAGATGGTGCGAAGTGTAGTAAAGGAACTAGACGAAGACCAGGGGGTTATACTGGCAGAGTCTCAGGCAGGGGGAGGCAGGATTGTTGAAGAGATTTTGGTGACCAGACGGGGGTGGTCATACGAACGGGCGAAGGCGGCGCTGGAGAACATGCTACTTCGTGATGGACTCTGCTGGCTTGACGCTCAAGACGAACGCCACGGAAAGGCGTACTGGATCCCTTCTGCAATGCGCTGGGACGAATAACACCGACCCTGATTCACAAGTTCCAACGTCGTTTACACAACCACTCTCGGACTCTGGCCGGGCATGTTTTTGCGGTCACAAGTAGGTGTTCTCGAAATTGGGGATTCAGACGCTACTACAGTATTAGTATTACCCCGTGACACCGTCCGACATGTCTCAGTCGCTTTCAAACTATGGACGCATCATTCGGGTCGACGAAGGGCGTCGGTTGGCTTGAGAAGTCAATACTGTGTGCCAGGTTCGGAATGAATGCTCAGGGAGTCGTGATAAGAGGTATGAAGGAATGAAAATGACGTTTCCGAGCCTGTTAGTAGGCTGTCCCGGTACAAGCCATTTAAGTTTTCATACCGCTGGTATCAACGTAGTCCTACGGGATCTTCACGCAGCAAGTCGTGTTATGAGTGATACAGCCTGCCCGTCGACGGCGCAGTGCCCAGAGCATACTAGTACTGGTGTGACAGTAAGAATGATAGCCAGACGAAGACCATTTATTTACCTTTTTCGGACTCGTTGACTCCGACTAGGATGGCCAACTCAAAATATGCCTATGTACGAAACTTTGAACTACCAGACCCACTTCTGCCAGGCTGCTCCCTAGTGTGCCGTCTTGACGGTCACTCCTTTCATCGGTACGTTCACCAGGTCCGAATCGAAAAATGTGACTCACGTCTCACCATTCGTTACTACACAGCTTCTCCGAGGAGCATGCCTTTACGAAACCAAACGATGAGCGTGCCCTAAGGCTCATGGACCACGCAGCCAAGGACCTCATGTCCGAATTCAAAGATGTCGTCCTCGCCTTTGGTGAATCCGACGAGTTCAGGCAAGTAGATCACCCTAATCCACCAAACGATTCTAACATCGGATCACGATTGTTTATCATACCTCCAGCTTTCTCCTCCGAAAATCCACTCAGCTGTATAATCGCCGTCATGCGAAGATATTGACCACTCTCACCTCTTATTTCACATCGTGTTATGTCTTTCACTGGCCCGAGTATTTCCCCGATACACGGTTGCGTTATCCGCCCTCGTTTGATGGTCGGATCGTCCTATATCCAGACGAGCGTGCGATCCGTGATTACTTTGCATGGAGACAGGCTGATAGTACGTTCATCGTCGCTCCTGTTATTTCGTTCTCCACCCGGTGCTGAGCTGAGCTGCGCGCCAGCATCGCAGCGCACATAAATAACCTTTACAACACCGTCTTTTGGGCTCTCGTTCAGCAGGGCGGACAGACAACCACCGAGGCACACGCCACTCTGAGGGTAACCGTTTGCGGCGTATTCCCGCAGGACGCCGGTTTGGCTGACGTTGAACTCTTAGGGTACTATCTCCGCGCAAAAGCATGAGATCCTCTTTCAGCGATTCAAAATCAATTATAACGATATCTTGCCGCGGTTCAGAAAAGGAAGTGTGGTAGTTCGGGAAGAGGTAGGATCGTGTGAACCGTGGTTGGATAGTCTGACTGATTGGCACCCACCGGGAATCAGATCAGCGGGTTCAAGGACGCGCGACATATCGGCCTTCCCAGTGCCGCGATGCAGGCAAGCGGGGCCGGCCAGGTTCCGCCAAGGGCAGGCAAACGAGAAAAGTCGAGGATGACGATAGAGGTTTTGCACTGTGATATAATCGGCGACGAATTTTGGGAGGCACGTTCACACCTGCTCGCTCATTAAACCTTTACTCTTCATCTGTAGACGTGTCTAGGATAATCCGAAAGCTGAGAACTACTGTACATCGATCGTACGAATGTTATCCATTAACTCTGTCAACGAAACCTCTTTGCGGAGTCGAACCGTGAGTAAGGAGTCCGCCGCAACTCGCCTGTGTTCCACACGTGACAGTGGTACGAACAAGAGCGCTCCGAATGACTGCCTGAGTCGAGCCACAAGTCGGAGTGCCTGTGTTTCCCTATCGATTCCCTCAATACCGTTCGAAAAATCTTGGTCGAGAAGAGGGCGAATCCATGGATGGACGAGGTAGAGATCCTTCATCCCAGTCAAGTCGTCTCTTGTCTTGATCGTTATTTCCCCAAACGCGGAGGAGGTCGCATGGTACACGCGGTGCTTTGTGTCCGGATTCTGCCCTGAAGTAAGGACAAGGTTGCTAAGGTAGAAAACGATGCCAGAGAGTCGCAGTCGACTGGCGGCAAGGGAAGGGGACGGAAGTTCTTTCAGCCGACCGTATAGTGTCATGGCAAGGGAGATGCCATCCGAGGAACGAGATTCTGTAACGATACGGTTCATCTCGGTCGTCTCGATGAGCGACGGAATGTGAGGCGGAATAAGTGGGTTATAGACGGTGAGGTCTGAAGGTAGGCAACTATTATAGCCACCTGCACGTCCGGTCCACGCGAGAATTGTGATGTCCCCTGATCCCGTCAGGACGTGTTCCAGGAGACGACCGATCGCACGATTGCCCTCGCCGTACATCACCGGAATCGCAGCGTTGAAGATACCAAATAGCGAGTATGCCATGTCTTCCGTGAGGGTAGTCTGGCGATCTGCAGCCAGGAAAAGTTTTTCGCGAACCCTTTCGAGGCCAGGCCGTACCAAAGCCAACTCCTTCGCAGAAACTCCAGGGACCTCCATTTCCGAGATAACGTCGGAAGACTCTTTGTGGTTGGGCAATGTCAAGCCGAGGTACGGCTTCCAGTCCCCTGTGTAGAATTGGATTGTCTCAGAAGCCACGTATTCCTGGTATGTCCAACCTCGAGTGTTCCAGAGACTCCGCCTCAGGCTGGTAGCACCAGGTCGTGATGACTGCGAGGACACGTCACGAAGGTAGACAACTGTGAGGGACGAGCCACGATACCACGTGAACATGGCAACTAGGGACTCCTGCAACACCACGTGGTTCACTCTGTCCACGCAGCATGTGTCGCTCCATGCCCACCGGAAGTTGAGCGACCGCACGAGCGAGCAGAATGTCTGTAGTTTGGTGTGTGTAGGAGATACTTCTAGCTCATAAACCGTAGTATGTTCAACCCTCTGAAGGAGTGGTTCCTCGTTTTCCCAGGTATGTGAAAGCATCACATAACGGTAAAAGTTTTTCACCTCTCTCCCGATACGCGCGTGGTCTGATTGCGTCGTCATCGAAGACAAAAGCTCGTGGTAAATCGGAAGCGTGTAAAACATGTCTGCTTGTTGTTTCTTGTGACAGAGATAGCCAGTGGTGGTGTCGATGAGTACCCGTAGTATGTAACGGATGGTTTGGTCGATGATTTGTCGGATGGTAAGTCTTGGATCGGGATATCGGTTGCGAAGTTCTACCATCCATGATTCCTATCAGCTGGTATGATCAAGAGTTTCAACCGAGAAAACAACTTGCCGCGGATGTGCTCGTGAGGGGAAAGCTCCAGCTGTGAAAGCATCATATCAAATGCTTCGACTGCCTCAGCATAGCGTCTCGCTACGTGCAATGCCGCATGTCTGCGTTCATACCCTTCATGGGAGGATGGGCTGAGCTTGATAACCTGTTCACATGGGCACTGTTCTTCTTTGACGCAAACAGGTATGAAGCATACCTCGTCGGCATCGATGAGTGCATCTTCCCATGAGTTCATTAGTGCTCTCGCTTTGCTTCGCTTGATAAGAATTGCCGAACGGTCGACCGGGCCGAGCAACAGTATAGTTGAGAAGTACCCAATAGCCTCATCAAACTTGTTAGTATCTATGGCAACGTCACCAAGCTCCTCTAGCTTTTGAGAGCACTGTCGCTGAAAGGCTTTGTCGGATGGTAAGTAGATTTCGCGTAATTATTCGTGCATATAATCACTTACCAGAAAGCCAACTGGCAATTACTTCGTTGGCCTTGACAACTTCTGCAAGGCCACGCGTCAACCCAATAAGATACTTCGTAGCATCTATTACATGGCCCTCAGCGTATAGGGCTTCACAGTGATGTTTCTGTTCATGGGCACAGAGAATCTGGGCCAGGCTCTCAGCTTTGGTGTCGGAGCCAGTGATGGAGACGAGAGAATCAGGCGAGGTAGCGCAACTTAATGTGAATATGGTAGACGCACCCGATACCATTTCCTGTGCACGAATGTGTGTACGGAATGATGTAATGATCTCGCTCAGATTAACCTTCGCCAGATTGGCTATGCGCTGGGTGTCGGTGAGCTCCTTCCGAAGCTGTTGGACAGCCTTCTCAAGACTTGCAATCCGCTTGTCTTACAATGAGCGTGAATGTTAGAAACCGGAGCGAGGGAGCTGACAAACGCACTTGAGTGCCCGTCTTTCCTATAGAAAGACTCAACTTTTGCTTCGAGACCAGCTTTCTCCATCATCATGCGCCCGACTTTGATTTCGCGCTTGCAGAGTGTCTGTCCAGGTCGATAAGAAGGAAGTCATGTTATACATCAAGTTTTCATGCAAGACCCACTTACATTGTCAATATAAGCAGCAGGGAGAATATTGTGCAGACTTTGAAGAGTGATCTGCTCGCCTGCACCAATCACAATGTCGTTGTTCGCCGAGATGGCCATTGATCGGACACGATCAGCCTCATGTTCGATGTTGGGACCGATTTGCTCATGAGTCACAACATCCCAAAACGAGACAGACGAACCAGTAGAGATCACAACGAACGTTCCATTGTTTGCCAGGGCAATGCACTTGGCCGACTTGTTCCGACCAATGGACCATTCTGAGAGGATTATACCGGTGGAGACGCCAAGATAGTATATTTTGCCGTCATGAGACAAAACGAAGAGTCGGTTGCTGTCGCCACACCAGGCCAGAGATTGGTTAAATTCTGAGCTGATCTTGCCAGGCACCGGGAAGTCGACGACAAGGTGGCCGTCACGAGTGTCGTATATGCGAACAGAGCCTTGGTTCCAAGTGGCGGTGGCGACGAAGCGACCATCTGGCGAAAACTTGACTGCGACCACCCCAGCTTCGTGCTCCCATGGGCCGTATAGACGCTTGGCAGTCGACAGCGACCAAATGCAAGCAGTTTTATCGTCGGATCCCGTCGCGATTTTAGTTGCGTCTGACGAGATATCAACTGCACGCACTGGTGCCGTGTGTCCTTCAAGTTTGAATACTTTTTGGTGGTTCCTCGCATTCCATACCTTCACCGGGCCTGAACCGTCTGAATCCCCACTTATGAGCCAATTGCTGTCTCGCGACACGGCGATGTTTAAAACGGTCTTCCCGGATTCCGTTGGCAATGACTCTAGCTCTTTGCCGTCCCTAGCTTGCCAACATTGGATCTTCGTCTCCACTCCATTGACACTGCCAACGATTTGCTTGCCATCGCCAAGGAAAGCCACTGAACTTATATAACCCTGGACACCAATTTTGATCAGTGATGATCCCTCCTCTTTATAATCGTTGCCACAAGATGGACCATATTCAGTTGATTGGTGGGTGCCAGCGCTAGTTCTACTTGGAGTTGCCGGTGACTTTCCTTGGCCGTGTTGGATCGTCTCTCCTACATTATTGGGGGTGGCGGAATTGTTCTCAGGTTGAATCACTCCTTCTGTCCTGTTAGCGCGCCGCGGTTACCATTTCTCAGTTGGGCCCATACCTGGATCGGTTGCCAGTGAGCGCACTTCTCTCCGTGGACTACTACCGAACACCGAAAGTCGCTTTTCCCCCCGAATCGACTCTTATATGTTTTTCGTAAGTATCATTTTTGCGCCTTCCTCGCACACTCACCTTCCTTGCGCCACAGTCGAAGTTTTGACATTCGCCTCTGGATCTCAGTGTGAATGAGCGCAAGAAAGATGAGGTACCTACAAGGTGAACACGTGGCCCCAACAACCTTGAACCGCCTCGTGTACTCGGCACTTAACGGAGAGTAGGCATGCTACAGTAGACTCTGTAATAACCCATACGTGATTTAACCCATACTCTACGATAACCCATACCTTTTGGCTATCCCATTTTCAATTTTTAGGGCATAACACCTCTCTCAGAACCCATACTCTGTTGTAACCCATACTCTTATGGCTATCCCAAACAGTATGGGTTATAGCAGAGTCTACTGTAGAGGAACAAGGTTACGTTGTCTCATTATGCTTTCGGCATCCTTGGATATACACACGGCTAGTGCGACAACCGAACGTTAAAGGAAGTTTTAGAAACACGTCGATTGTGATCACCGAGGGGTAACTTCCTTTCGCGGCAGTTCTGCCACTCTCCGAGGAACGGACTCACGGCGTAGAGCCTCAGGAGCTTTAGGGGTAATCGTCGACGTCACACTGTATATAAACCCCGTTCTGGTGTGGAAAGTAACACCATCGTCTCTTGACCCTCATCCTCCAGCAGCAATTCATTATGTCTTTGATGCGCTTCTATTATGATCCCTCCTCCGAATTCGACCGTCTCTTTGACGATGCGTTTTCCTCACGCTTTTTGCGCCCCAGCACCACCCTCACCACGGAATCTCGTGACATCTTCAAGCCTCGGTACGTCGTCGATAGCCCCTATCTCATTGAGCCTGGCTGATTGTCACTCGTTGGACTGCACTAGAATGGACATCCACGAGAATGCGGAGAACAACACCGTCACAGCGTCGTTTGACTTACCGGGCGTCAAGCCGGAGGAGGTCAACATTGATGTCAACCAGGACCGTCTTAGCGTCTCGGGTGAAGCCAGTACCTCTCAGCAACGTGAGGAAGGCGGATATACTGTTCGCGAGAGGTCCTGGGGCAAATTTTCCCGCACTTTGGTCCTTCCCCAGGGAACCAAGGCGAGCCTCGTAAAGATGTTAGTCATACTTCTTTCCATCTGACATGATTCCCCAGCCCGATGATGTTCGCGCCAAGATGGAACATGGTGTGCTTAACGTGACATTCCCTAAGGGTCAGCCGCAGCCGCAGCCCAAGCGCATCACTATTGAGTGAGTGCCTTCACCAAAGGTCATCACGAGTTATCGTTTGAGATTGTCTCGGGGAGAGTTTATCGAGTCGACTGTTGTTTTGTGTATGATAAGTGTTTTGTAATCATGTGTCGTGCGTGTTGAACAAACGAGCGGTGAGCGCAATTAACATCTAGCAAGCCAATTATGGTGTCTATGGGCTACTCTGTTCGTACCTGGTAAGAGCCAGTGAATTTACGATATAGTTGCTTCATCAATGTCCAAAACTCGTCCCCGTACGCATAGTACAGCGCACCGAAAGCCGCACCTCCAAGGTGTGCATAATGGTCAAAAAGCCTGGCACGTGATCGTGAGCCAGAGTGAAAGTCGAGTGGATGATCCGGCAGCTCACCTCCAACCGCGAAGGATCCCGACGATATCTGCTAACACGAGCGCACCCACACCGGTGGTGATCGAGACGCTAACAGGCAAGAATATCGGTTGAACCTGGGCATCAGGGAAGGCTAGTGCGGTGAGGGTGACTGCAGCATATATGGCCCCTGACGCTCCCAACGAAGGCAAGATTTTCCTTGGTGCCTCTTGAACTGCCTCGCCCAGGACGGCAGATGCTGCTGGCGACGACCGCACCACGGCTTGCTTGGAAAGCTGCGATAACAGCCGGGGATAAAGTACTTTGGCGGAGACGGTGTGACTAACTAGTCCAGAGAACAATCCAGCTACGAACACGGAGATAAACACGAGGTCATATAGTCCTTAGGGCGGGTGTCCGTACCAGAAACGAAAAATGCCAGGAAATGCCACTGGGCACTTATGTCTGGCTCACGTGAGGGATGGGCACACAAGTAGTGCGTCGCGGCGGCGCCTATCCCAGCCTAGTTAGTCCTTGCAACCTAGAGCAGTGACAAGATACTTGCCAAAACTTGCCAACGCCATCGAATTTGCAGCGAGATGGAAGAAACTCTTATGACTGACATAAACCCTAACTTGAGATGGAAAATGGACCTGATCGAGCGGACACTGACCTGAACACACTGGTAAGGAGCGTATAAGCTTTTCCGGAGAGTGGATCGTGTGTGAAGGCGCGGTTCATGAATGAATTGAAGCGAGGTATTTTCCAGATGAGAAAGACGGCGGTATTCAATACACATATTGACCAGCAAAGTCGCCTGCCTTCACTGGCATCGTAGTAGAACGAGCCCACGAATGCAGATACAGTCAAGGATACGTTTTGCAACGCGATAGGCCACTGTGAAATCTTCTCCCTGACGGATTCAAGATACTTGAGGAATTCCTGTTCGAGAGAAGTATGGGTTTCATATGCTGTTCATCATGCGATGGTCACGTACATTGACTTGGGCCCGGGATTTCGCCTTTCTAATCTCCTCGTGTGTGGGCTGGCGGAACGTCCAGATGCTCACAAATTTCTTGACTTCGTTGGACCAATGATCGTTTTCAAGCTGCGTCTGTTCCGCAGCCAGCTCATATGCGACCCAAGACCCAAACAAAGCAAACTATCGAGACATGTATGAAAAGGATGGGACTAAACGAAACGCGAACACATACAACAACTTGTTTTCGTATTGGAGGTCGACCGACACGTTCACAGAATGTCCGAACACCGTCGGTGCCGTCAGGGCGAAAGGCTGGCGCGGAGTCTGATGTCTTTCCGGGTACGTTTCGAGAGACCCTAGGAAGACGTTTATGCGACGACTGGAAGAAAGTACGACTCTGTGTACGCCAGGGTGATGGATTGAATTTGAAGGAGCGTAACGAAAGTCGACAAGGAGTAGTCCAGAGCATAACTTTATAGATACGTGTACTCAGAGCCGATTCGCTGGACGGCTGTTTCTTGCAATTACCAAACTGGGCAACTACTAGTACGCCTAGTACTACGTACGAGATGTTCTACTACATTTCGTTTCTGCGTCCTCCACCCTTACAAGCTAGTACGACACCAAACGAACCCATACTGATCATGCCCCAGGTGTCCAACGATCTTCGAACAGAATACCTCGAGGACTCCATCAACATCTATTACGCCTGGTCTCTCCAAACACCACATCCTACCTCGCCCATGATCACCAAACCCGCCAAACTCACCTCTTGGCGAACGAGCACCGCGTACAAAGAGATCACTGTGCCGAGGCCACCCCGCCTCGACGGTCAGTACAAATGGAAGGCGTCAGAGCAAGAGCCATCATGGCGGCTCATTCTGACCTGTGGTACGAGGGAAATCGATCAAGTCGTCGTGCTCGGCGAGACGCGCACGACTGGAAATACGCCGTTCCAAGTCGCGTCAATGCCAATTTCTTTTCCCGTACGTCACGGTCTGAGGAACAAGAACGCAGGCAAAGGTGCGAAACAAGAGCGGATCTCTCGGTCATACGCTCTGGGCGTACCCCTCCGAGACCGTCCGATCGTGTTCGACATTACTGAGCAGACCTCTTTCGACCTCGACAAGGTACGTCCCGAGTCACAACGTGCCATCGCTTCACATCACGATTTTTGGAGACATGGCTGTTACATCACTCACGTGGGAGCTGTAGAAAATATGGGACAGTGGCATTGGACTCAGTTCCTGGCTCGTACGACTCTTCCGTGGCGATACCGCAGGGACGGACGAAGCACTTTCTGATATACGCTCATCACTGTTCAGCACGGACGCTCGTCACATCTTGGAATTGGGTAGGTCAGGTCGTGTAACAGAGACGCTCGTCTTTTTTTTCTTCCTTGCTGACACGTCCCCTCTGATAGGTGCAGGCACAGGCATTGTCGCCATTACGCTCGCCATCTTGCGCTCGACGCTGGACCTCGCTGAGCAACCTGGCTCTATCGTGGCCACAGATTTGCGTGCGCGCCCACCCACTGGATTTTCTTCTGATGCTACTAATCCTGTACCAATAGCCTCCGCGATACCAATCCTCCGAGACAACATCAGTTCAAATCGCCATCTCACGAGCAAATGCACGGCCCAAACAGCAATCCTGGACTGGGAACAAGACGAATTTTCACCTTCGGTTCAAGCTCAATTGGACGCTGGGTTGGATGTCATCGTGTATGTTGACAAAGTCTCTCGTAGCACACTATTGTGTCTGACGTGACGACGCGCGCAACCTAGCATGGCGGATGTCACTTACAACACGGCGTCCTTCCCCGCTCTCATCAGAACTCTCTTGCGACTCATCCAGTTCTGCAAACAAAAACGAGACGGACGTCCCCCTAAGGTCCTCATGGGTTACAAAGAACGGCATCCGGACGAACGATTGCTCTGGGATCACGCTAAAGCGATCGGTCTTTATTTTCGTAAAATCGCACAGGTCAGCGGTGCAGGCGGCAATCCAGTTGAAATTTGGCTAGGATGATCAGATACGATGTGATGCAAGGATAGGTATGTTGATATACAATACAAACTCTAACTATTGAACAAAAATACTATCCTGCCGCGGTTAGTTGAAAATACGCATGCATGGAATACTAGAGAGGCGGGAGCGGTCGACGACACTGAGGACAGATGTTCTGTACAAATGATTCAGCCATCTTCCACCACCGACGAACCAAAAGCATGACTCACCTTGATAGCAAGCCACTTTTCGAGACACTCCGTATGCTGAGACGAGGCACGCTTTAAGAGACTATGCATCAGTAAGGAATTCAGTTACGTACGAATAGATGGTGACACGGCGCCAGACTGTAATTTTTTCTTCCCCCGACTTTCTGCAGTAGACCAGCAGCGACGTGCTGCAAGGGCTTGGGATCCTCGGCATGAATCGCTTCCATACAGATGGAACAATCACCCAGCGATTGCTCCGGTGCCTCGGGGTCCGAGACAGAGAGCGGCAGTGGTGGATGATAATTGTAGATTTCTGCGGTAGCAAACTAGAGATGGGATGTCACCATGTGATGCCCATAAGCCGAAGACGAACATACACGTTTAGGGAGGAAGAAGGCAGGTCCCAGCCGCTGTTGAAGCAATACGACAGCAACCTGGATCAGCACAAATATACATAGGTAATATACCCATCCTACCCGAACGAACCGTCAACACGGAACAGGACGAAAGAAACACCGACGCACTTCGAGGTCTGACGTCCAACACATTCTTGGGGCAAGCTAAAAAGTCTGGGCTTCGCGGTTAGCTCAACTCCCCTTGAGTCGCAGATGGAAAGTTCTCACAAAGCGCAAAATAAAGCCTACAAATAGATGTTCCGATGAGGTATTCTGCGCTCAACGCGCTAGGTCGTCCTTGATTGGCCGAGCGTATGATTTGTGGAAACCAAAACATGGAATACATGCAGGCGAGGAAAAGGAGTGTCAAGGAGGGGGAGACGATCACGCGTATGATGAATGTGATAAGCAAGAACATCCCAAGCCCTGATGAATTTCGAGGAATTAGCCATCAAAAAAGGTAAGGAAAATTTAACACAGACAAATACGGGCCTGTGGATCAGCACGGAGGTGGCGAACGACGAGCTGAAAGAAGGAAGGTCCGATGGGACGAGGAGGTGCCGTGGTAGGTACGGGCAACGGTGATTGAACGGCATCGGCAACTGGTGTAGTTGTGCTTGGAGCGGGAGATGGAGTAAGTCGAGTTTGTTGGGCTGCCGCATACTCTGGCGCTTGTACCTGGTTAATCAGAATTACGTGTTGCTACGTTCACACCAAGCAGGGTAAGTGTCAGCCAGGTTTTGGACTTCATTCGTGTAACTCACTGCCTCGAGAGCAAACAAAATGAAAGCCAGGAACGCCGGTGCGACAAGAGACATTGATGATCGACCATTTGCCAGGATGGCAAACGTGATGTGCCCCGCAAACGCCACCGAATCAACGATAGCTTGGGTAAGGAAACTCCACAACGACAAACGTGTGAGTGCCGCGGGGCTGTGCGCTCTGTCGATTTGGCGGGATAACAAAACCAGCATCACGAGGTAGAAGACGGAAGAAAAACTAGCATCTGTTATACATGATTAGAGACCCAAGGCAAGTCGGAAAAGATAACTCACAGTTGATGACTTTGCGGAAGAATGATTGGGACCTACACATTGATAAGTTGTCGACAGATTGAAAAGAATGTTCGAGTTGCGTACCTCAAACCATCTGCGTCATGTAGACGAAAAAGTAGCCCGCACTGCTGGCTAACGAGCATACCGTTCAACCGCAACGGAGGCCTTTCAATCGTCCACTTCCCGGTTGGTTTCTGAAGTTCATCTTCGAGGTCCCGCATGAGTTCTTCGGAAATTGGAGAAGGCTCGATCTGTGCATGAAAAACGAATTCACAACTCGTTTCAGGGTTACCACCTGTAACTGACATTGGGACTTCTGGTCACACGATACGCGATGGTGCAAACCTTGTGATTCCTGGTCGACCACGCCAGCGTCTATCATCTCATGTACTTTTTTAATCCGGGAAGCCAGTTCTGGTTTGATGACGCGAGCGGTTTCGTTCCGAACGCTCTCCGGAACGATGACAGGAATGTGCCGAATGTCTATGCCATGCCTGACATGATATTAGCAAAATGACGAAAAGGCGAGGATGTTAGTACCCATTTGGTACAGCAAACCCATAAATGGATCCGTTCGAGACAAAGTGGACGCCGTCAAACTCCAGTTGCATATCGTATGCGCTCATTGGATCCGTTAGATCAATCTTGCCCTAAATTTTGATTTCTCAGAAAGAGTAAATTACAATGGTTTGCGAAGGAATCATACATGAATCATGGCAATACGTTCTGAAACCCCCTCCACGAGAACTGGCGCTCGGTCCACGACACTCCACGCCAGATTCGTCGTCGCAGACCAATTCCAAGATCCCAATTTATCATTGAGCTCAGTCAAGTTGGCCTCCGACATGAAAGACTGTGCATGCGGCTTCCACGGGACGTTGGTTGTCTCTAGGCTGTAAGGCGTTATGTTGTGGAAGTCGAGCGAACCCCGTATGAACCCGGTCGTATTCTGAAAGTAAGATCCATGCGTTCGACTAAGTTCGTGTCCGTATGGTACAAAGGACTGCCCAAGCGAAAAAAGGGCCGTCGGGCTCTCTGGCTAGTTGTGGCATCAGTGTTATACCATACAGTAAACATACTAAATATGCTCACCAGAGAGAAATTAGGGCTCCCACCATTCAGCCACGCGGTATAATTGGATAACTGATCGTTCATATCCTGTAATGCGTCCTGAAAACGGCTCCGTGAAAGATACTCGTCGCCGTTGTGGTTCGTGAGCATGAAGAGCATAAATACTATGAATAGAAAGGATGGTATTGAGCTTCGTTGTTGTTGGAACCGGACGTCAGTCGGGGGAGAGCCATTCTCGTCGCCGCGTTCCATGGCATCGAAAGTAGTTGCGAACACAGGACTTGAAGCCAGTCAGACTTTCCGGTATATGATGATCACATGACTAAAATCAGCAGCACACTACACAAGACATCTTTCTAATGACCATGGCAAAAGGATTACCGGACAGTAAACGCTGGACACACTTCCACTCAGCGTTGCAGCTCGCTATCAACAGAGCCGCACACAAATGGACGTAAGTGTTGCTCGCATCCCAACGTTTGGCACGCTGAAACGCGACAGATACGAAGACTTCCAGGAGTGCTTTGCACTCTGGTGTAAAGAAGAACCTCATGGTGCTGAAGGAATCTACAATACGATCTCGCGACATATGGAAGACCAAATACACGTATGCATCGCAGATCCATCTTTTGCATGAGTTAACCATGACATGGAGCAGGCAAGCTGTGAGACATTATTCAGGGACTTTGATGTTCGAGAGAGTATCAACGTCCTTCACCGCGTCGTGACCGACGCCCGCGCCCGGAAGCAACGTGGCGAAATAGAAGGAAAGGATATCTGGAAAGAAGATTTGGAGCCGCGTGCCGCAATTCGCGCCAGGACCGTCCCCGTGTTGGGGGCGGAGGTGGAAAGGCTGAAGGCAACGCTACAAAAGGTACCTCTTTTTTCGTTACAGGTGTATTTTGTGCTTAAACTGTCGTGCTTGACAGCTTGAGGAGGAAAACCAAGTATCGTTCGAACATTTAAAGGTCAATGTCCAGCGGCAACGAGAAGCGGACGCAGAGAGCGCTGAACTACTGAAAAACTTTGATGAAGTACGTGCTGTCGAAAGGTGTTGATACGCTCTATTCTCACATATGCTAGGTATATTCGAAGTGGAGTAAATTGCCTCACGATGAAATCAGCCTTTGGGCTTTACAATCAACAGAAAATATTCCCCCGGCTCAGAACCCTTAACGTGCTAAGATTACCAACTCATAGTATTTGTACAAGAATCATCCATTTGTACAGTATATGTACAGGTTCATGTAACCGATACCCCAGCAATCGATGTAAGCGGCTCCTGAATCCTGACTCAATGCCTCCTGCAAGCAGCAGGTATTCCGCTCGAACATTTTTGCGGCGCGAGGGAAGTCGTGTAAGTAAATTACCGTACCGTTGGCGTGTCCAACTCGTCCCCATGAACGTACTACAGAGGGATTTAGAACAATACACGGATCTCCAAGAAAACTTAGCTACAAGTCATAAAACCGATGTCAAGAATGGCTATAGTTAATACCAGGAAACATTGCCGTACAAGCCACTGAACCATTCAAGCAGCTTGTAGATAATGGCTTCATCCCTGAGACGGAATCTACATAGGAGCAGTACCCGTTCTGACCCTTATCTCTTGAACTATCCCATTGTTCTTATCGCAAGTAACTTGTGACAATTATTAATCATCAACTATGGGTCTCCTCGGTATGAGTAGAAGACAATAGAACTTGGCGCAACCACAAACGATGCAATTGTCATTGTGGTCCCACCCACACTCAACGCACATCGCTGATATAAAGCCTGCGGCGGTGCGGATAATGCCTTCGCTTTGACGAATACCGAACATGCCCCTCCAGAGCCTCCCAGATCGCTTCGACTTAGCCACTCATCGAGAACTCGACGGAGCGGTGAACAAAGGAGTCTCCAACGATTTTGACGACGTCGAACACTTATCACTCTCTGACTGTTCTTTCCTGCTCAGTCTCATCATTCGGTACTCTAGGGGAGATTTAGACGCTAAATATATCCCACCACCAGACGCCAAAAATCTAATCAAGACACATGTAGAGCTAAAAAGCATCTTGGCATCCGCTTGGCAACTCAAATCGTATCGCGAGATTCGAAACCTTGGTGCGTGTTTATCGTCGATGTCCATCGGTATGTAACTAACAGCTAACGGTTCCTTTCCACAGCCATTCTCAAAGCATCGGAACCGCAATATCCAGCATCTACAGGGAATGATCTTCCTGAGGGTCAGTTACCTCGCATTGCCATCCAGTGCCACAGACTCACGCCTTGTCCAGATCTACATGAAACTCTGTCAGGGTCATTTGCAGCCAAGTACCGGGGCGCGGCCGTCGACGGCTTCTACGAGTATTTGACACAAAACGAAATGTTGTTCAGGGAGACCAAGCATCCTAAGTATTACGCCAAGTTTTGCTCCATCGTCCAGAGTTCTGGCACCGGAAAATCAAGAATGTTGACCGAGGTAAATCCTCTTTCCATAAAAAAAAAAATATGGGTAGTGGCTGAATTCGTCCTTAGTTGTGCAAGAAGGACGTCATAGTGCTTTACATGAACCTCCGCGACAAAGACGAGAAATCGGGTTTCCCCGCGCGTGATCTGATTCCATCAGCAATCTTGACCGAATTTCCTTCCACTCCGAAAACCTATAGGGTCATCTGTTATGCTTTCTTTATCGCTCTTTTCGACACAGTCGAGGAAACCCTTTCGGGCCACACCTCCGGCAGTGCCAAAGAGGCGGTTATGAAATGGGCCCGCAAGATGTGCGACATGAGCCACCCTCCTAAGACCACCACTAGGAGCGATTTCTTTGCAAAGCTATCCTTCAAATACGAGAGGGTGTGGATGTCGTTCTGGACCCCAAGTTTTAATCTCATAGTTTTTTATAGATCCATGCTGATCTCATCCGCGCGCAAGCCGAACAGCGCGATGAGACAGCAAAAAATTCCAATATGACACAGGTCGATGACTCGGATGCAGCGGATGAGGTCACAGGCATCGACGTTGATGATGCCGCCGATAGGCTTAAGAAACTCTCCTTATCAAGTTAGTTTGTTTGCCAGGACTGCTCGCGTTATGGCTGAGGGACCAAAGTAGAGCCGACAACCGACCACTCTGATTCACGCGATTTTGCCACTCACCTCTTGCTTGCCTATAAAAAGATGGCCTCAAGTCTCGACCGCATCTTTCCTGACCGTGGCTGCAACGAGCCAAAGTTGGTGATCGCGATCGATGAAGCCCACCCACTTACTTCAACCCATACCAAAGGGGCATATCGTCCCGCGGATGTTTTCTGCAGGGTCGTGAACCAGTATTCCCACGGTGATTGTGGTCGTCCAGTTTGGGTCGCGTTTGCCTCGACGACTTCCAAGGTGGCCGATTTTTCGCCTCCTAACAAGAAATGTCAGTAAAATAATCTGTTCGTCCGACTCCAGACTGATTTATCTTTCAGATAATTCCGATCGCGTCTCCCGTCGAGGCGAGAAGCTATTTCCACCTTACACTCAGCTGGGATGGGACCAGAGTGCATTGGCACTTGGAGTTATCGACATGGAGAGCGTATCCCAGTTGGAGCACATCGCAGGCTACGGCAGACCCTTGTAGTGTGGTTCCCTCCCCCATACTCACTGGCTAACCTTCGGCTCCACAGATGGCTATCTCTCAAGACTGCACTCACCCTCCCAGAACGAATGCTA
>JBBPMU010000454.1:0-22737 GCA_038090475.1 Wakefieldia striispora | reverse complement strand
CTCGGGAGAAGGAACTACTCACCTCACAATGCCATCCACACCGAAATCCTTCCCCCAATCACAAAGGCCATGAGCCCGCTGCCACTCGGATATATAATTATCGAGGGGTGGCTGACCCTGTACGATCAGGTCTTGGGTGTCAAATGTACCAGACTGAGTATACCCCGCGCTGTTCCCATCAAAATACACCACCTTAAGGGGTCGAGTGATTGCAACGGTGAAAAGCCAGCATTCATGTGGGCCACCATAAAGTTCATCCTGGCAGAAGTAATAACCGTGCTCAGGACTTGTAGCAACCCATCCCCTGCCCTCCGGCATCTCGGTCTGACCCGTACCGTGGAAGAACATTGTTCCTGTTGGGATGATACCAGGGACGATGTTGTGGCCTAGATTTGGACGAAACCAGCCGGACCATCAGCGTTTGATCGAGAGTATGCGGAGAGTATATACATACGAATCACGTACCATTTCTCATACGCGTATTGGGCCAGCGTTGAAGCAGTGAATGCACAGTCTCGAACACCAAGTTATCAGTGGCATTAGGGTCCGGAAGCACGTTGAGGCTCCATTCATGAGCAGCTTCGACATTGAGGGTGTCTAGGTGTTCGAGTTCGTCTTGCCAGTGAGCAGGGGTACTAGGGCGCAATGGCACCTGGATTGCAAGCGCAAAGGCGAAACCGGTTACGACAATGCTGGCGAGAGGTGCTCGCCGCATACCAAGAAACTGGGTAAGGTGTTTCAACTTGGTGTCTGAACATGTACAGCATAAGTCCGACTTTAAACGGCTTTACTTCGGTTGACTTTTCGGAGGCGATAGCTCGGAGCAACTAGTACATATTTATGCACAACGATCCGGCTCAACATGAACCGCTCAACACTTTCAGGGTCCAGTATGTCAATCTATCAACGCGTGAGCAATAAATCGATGATCCTCCAAGGGGCCGGATAAAAATTTTGAACGTGTACATCCACGGACTTATTCAAAGGATCATCGATCATCCACATGAGGCACACAATAACAGCGTCGATGCGCACTTCTCGCAGACTTATCGGTGTCATCAATGCGGCGTGATCGTCCATGCAAAATGAGTGACATTGTCCACCTGATGTGCTAAAAACATGCGTCGATGACATCAAACATGTACATGGCCAACTAAATAAATGTAAAAAACGCACGGCGGGGTCTGAGTGCTCATATCTTAGCACGTCCGCCGGACGATCGATGATCGTGTGGCACGAAAGCGCCACTGCCTAGTATCGTACGCCACAACCCTTTGCACGTCACGGGCTATGGTATAACTTCCTTCTCCTTGCCCTTCCGCGACGGTGGGGGTGCGAGATTCAGATTTGGCGAGCTTATCATCGCGGCAGCACCGAGAGGCGTCCAAGTGCCTAACCGTCGCGTGCCGCTTCTCGATCCTGTCGGTGAAACTTTTCCATTGGGAGATGGGACCACACGGTTGGGTGAATGCAACGGACTATTTGGCATGGAGGTATGCGACAAAGGTTTGGACGGCGATGGAGTCTGTGGTGGTCCAGACTGGGACTGGGACTCGCCCTGATTCGCTTCTGTAAGCAAGAACTCCACCCAAAGGCGAGAGAACGACTGGCGAAACGATGATCAAAGCGCGTTGAGTGAAGAGACAGATACGGCATACCTCTGTCTCGTCCGTCTTCTCTAGTTCCATGTTCTTACTCTTACCTGGTGACACTGTCCCATTGATGCCCCTCCAAAACAGTCCACCCCCTCCTGAAGACCTGTTCCCGGTTGCGCCAGTGGGCACTGTTCCCAAACCCCGAATCAAACCAGCTTTCTCCTTCTCCGCGTCCCCCCAGCCAAGAATAGTTCCGAGCAACCCCAATATCTCGAATCTCTTCGGATCAGCACGAGGAATGGACAAGAACGAAATCAGAACGTTGGTGACGAGTCGACGGTCAACATTGGTGTCGGAAGATGATTTCCGAAGACGGCGGAGTGCTTCGATAAGATGCTCGTTCATGATGACAGCTATTAGAGCCGAGAATTAGTGGAGGACACGTCGTGGATACGAGAGGAACTGAGGAACCTTCATGCCGTAGCTTTCCAATGAGGAGATTCTTCTCCTTGACCTCCTGTTCCAATTCTGACGTCCGCGATGCATTACTCTTGTTCTCTTCTAATTGAAGCTGCGTCAGGCATGAGGAGCGGATCAGTAAATATTGGAAGGTCAAGGCACACCTCGGCATTGAGTGCACGCCGTTTGTAATCCGCCAATGACAGCGTGAGGTCGTCGACCTGCGTCCTATAATCCTTGACCGCCTGATCAAGTTCACGTTCCCTCGCTAACGCGCATCAACACCCTTCCACACCCCGTGACACCATACACCCACCTGTCTGGAAATCCTCGAGCACCGACTGCAAATTCGCAGCCGTCTCCCTCGCCGCGTCCAACTCCCCCTTTTCCCTCCACCTCGCCTCCCGCTCGACTTCCAACTCCCTCCTCAACGCCTCCGCAATCCCCCTCGCTTCCTCCACCGACAACCGTTCCTGCGTCGTACCCCTCTCCCATTCATCCCTCTCCAACCGACACCGCTCCAGCTCCCCCAACGTCTCCCTCAACTCCCGCTCGCTCGCCACGCTCTCGCTCAAATCCCGACTCCTCAACAAATCCATCTCGCGCGCAACCCGCTCCGTCTCGGCATGCGACGCCATCAGTTCCATCTTGAGCGTCTCCACCGTCACACGCAGGTCCTCAGTTTGTGCGGTCAGCGTCTGCACCTCGAGTTCCCGACGGTCGAGTTCTTCCTGGCGGGGCGGGGACGTAAGACGTAAGACGGGAGGGTGAACGATGGGAGAGAACGTACGGCGTCTTGCTTGAGCTTGTTGCCAAGCGTAGTACGCATGGTCGTCAGCTTGGCAAGTAGGTTGCGGTATTGGGTGGCGAGATCTTCTTTTTCGGCGCGCTCGCGCGCCAGTTGGCGTTGGAGCCGCTCGAGGGGATCCATGTCCGGGTCATGGTCGTGGTCACGGTCATGGTCATCCGAGTCGTGGGGGATGCCGTTGACTAGGGATGCGCTAGTGCTTGGCTCGCTGTCTGTGGAGGGGCGGGTGCCGTTGTGTAGAAGGAGGGGCGAAAAGGGACGGGACGGAGGCTGAGAAGACATGGAGTGACGACGACGGCAGTGACCTTGGACGTGTCGACCTTCATTGACCTTCCAAACTCGGCACACCGCAGTTGTCCAAATATGCACGTGACATTCTGAAAGACCATATGTACTACAAAGAACCAGCCGTGATGAAAACCCAAACGCTCAATGAGCCTCACGTCATCGTTAACCAACCCACATCCAACCCCGTCATCGTCCGCATGTCCTCAGGGTACGATGCCGTACTCTCCTTCAACAGCGCAGCCAGCTTTCGACACACGTCCATGGGATAGAACAGGTACTCTGCCTGAGGGAATCCGGGGTATTTGTTCAGCAGGCTACATCACTTGCGTCAGCGTCGCGGTCAGCAACATAGATGACAACTCACTCCTTCAGATCAGACGTAGCCGTCGTCGGTCCGAGGATCTTGTACAGCACCTTGGAGGCGTCGATCGTACCGCTCTTGGGAAGCAACGCCGGCGCTGGAAGCATATATGATATCCTTAGCCGAGGCTTGAACAGCCAAATCTAGGTCGCTATAAGTCTTCTGTAAAGTTAATCACAGTGACCATACCAAAAGTCTCGGTTTTTCATCCTCTTCATCCAACAGTACAAATCGATATGTTGCATGGGCTTGGACGTGCTCTAGCATGTCACGTAACACGAATGCACTCATCGGGATCTTGGGTACCCTAACCGCGAGTTCGGATCAGATTACCATGCTAGCACGAAACCCACTCACTGCGACGTTGTACTGATCGGACGGATTGCGTACTTGAACAGCCGGTACATCCGCAAAACTGAGCCATCATCCTGTCTCCGATCATGTTGTCTACCCAAGATGGCACCACACAAGCAGCGTGCTAGACGAGTGTTACCGCCGCGCTGAAAGGGACATCGGTAAACAAGACGCCAAAAGGTAAAGGAAACGACGTAATGTGCCCTCTTGTGTAGCCCCCAACACACAGACCTTGGTAAGGAGGGTTGTTTAAGAGTAGCAAATTATTCTTGGACGCATTGTATCAACCAAACCCGCATCTCACCCTGTCCAAACCAACTAGGGCTTCAACGGGGCAGGAACGCGAACGTCGGTGGAAGAGCGACGGTGGTTTTCTTAAACGCCCGCTTAAATGCTCGCGGATGCAGAGCAAGATAGACGAGAAAACCATGACGGAACAATGGCTCACCTCTTCCACAGACTTGATATTTCCGCCCGTTGCCGCTGCCGCACTGAATAGCACGTAACTCCCTCCCACCAAAGCTTCGTCTCGCGTCGGCCAAAACCCGAAATTGCTCCCCTTCCTGGTTCCCTCGCCGTCATGCATCCCGGTCTTTGTGAGCGTCTGTCCTTCGGGGTGACACATCCATGCGTCGATGAGTTCTTCCCAATGCTCCGAAGGCAAATCACGATACCGCGTAGGAGGAACGGGGACGAGAGGAAGAGAACACGACGAGCACGTGTACGACGATGGGGACAGTGAGATAAGTTCGGACGCTGGAAGAAGAGCCACGTCCTCGCTTTCCTTGGGCGGAACACCACTGTGGTAGCAACTTGCCTTGACCTCCCAATGACCACTCCGACTGAGAACCGTCTTAGAGCCTGGAACGACAGGAACGGGAAGCGCGAGGAGCGGAGAGGGCGTACCAGCCAGCCTAAGGAACAGACAATCCCCATATGTTCCGCTGGAGGTACTGGGAAGCACCTCGGCCATAGGTACACCAGCGGGCGTTGCACTCGAAGGGGATGCATCAGCGATAAAGAGAAGGACGTGCTTGAGAGTCTCGTGGTGCTCGGCCACATACGCGATATGGAGCGCGCCTACCGAACATGTCGTTCTGAGGTTACTTCTACGATTGTGGTTCAGGAAAAACACACCATAGTTCACATCCTCTCCACCAGTGGATGGTGGTCGGCTCTTGCTTGCGCCGCGTAATCTCCCCGAGAAGCCTCGAACAGCCTTGGGGGTAACCGAAGCTGGCAGGTTCTTGGGGTCCGAGGACATAGTCCTCGTCAAAGAACCCGCGCTGTCCTTTGCTGCAGCGCCCCCAGATTTATCCTTGGGTCTCAACCAAGCGAGATGGGGGGCCGAAAGACTCCTGTTCCGTCTCTCTGATGGTGGTTCAAGCGTGGAGTCAGATTTCGGCGCAGCGGGGTAAGACGCTCGCTTTCCATCTCGAGACCCTCTCTGTTCCTCAGAAGTCGGATCCCCGTCCACCACCTGTGCTGCAACGGAGGGAGGTGAAGCAGTACGGCCAAGCGATGGAATAGCATCCTGGCTGTGCAGCCTCCCAGCATGTGTGCGGTGCACGAGGTGTTCCAGATATTTCCTACGCTGAAAAAAATCACTCTCCAAGGATCGTCGATCAGTTGCAGAGAACCGCCTACCTGTTCTTCAATTTCCGCTGTACCCTTTCCACGCCCCAGGCGATGTGGATCAATGACCACGCTTTGGTCCGGTATCTCCCTCGCCGACGCCCGACCCAACAGATCGAGCATCTTGTCGAGGTCTGGATCAGCAACGTCCGCGCGAGTGCGGGATTTACCCTTTCCCTCCTTTGCTTGTTCCATTTGTTTGATCTTTTCTTTCCGGAGTTCTACGCGCTGATTTGCTAACTGTGGTGCGGCGACATAAAGTCTCTCGATGGTATGGGTGATGTTATCGAGGTCGAGTGGACTGGAAATGCCGTGCTCCGTCGTCATTTCTGTCCCCGAGGTCGATGCACGCGAGGAAATCTTTTCCAGAGGATACTGTTCAACTGAATGGTTTTCATCGGTCGGTTTCTCTTCAGAGGGCGTGTGGAGATGACCTTCCGCGACGTACGAGGGTGGACGCTCACGGGGGTAATGGTGATGATACTCGGAATCATACTCAGGTGGAAGGACATCCTCCAGGGATGGGTCAACCTTACTCCAGCTCTGAGCCATGTCGTTCTGCGAGGGCGAGGATGAGCGAGCCCGACAGAGGGACACGACGTTCTCGAGTTGCTCATCGATACGTGCCCAGAGGAGAGCAGCTTGTACACTCTCCATGGGTGTTAGTCGAGACCCCGAGGAAGTAGACGCGACAGAGGGTTGCAAGGAAGACAACTGACGCTGAAGAGAGGCAATGGTTGCGTATGGCGACCTTGAAGCAGGCTCGTTGCTGTTTTCATCCCGCTGAGAAGCGTCAGAGGGGTAAACGAGCTGAGCGGAGGTTAGGGCGAGAGAAGGAGGGAGCTGTTCTAGGTCGAGAAGAAGTGCAACAATGGCCTGCGCGAGGTGAGCGTCTTGTCTGTGCAGTGTGGGGGTGATTGCGTCGACGAGTTCATGTAGTTGGGAGAGGAGAGTAGCATCGCCGGGAAGTTGATCGCGGTGATCATGGTGGCCGAGACGGGCACGAAGGACGTGTACGAGGCAAGAGAGGGGAGTCTCGGCAAGAACCTGATCGAAGGGGATGTCAGCGCTGTTTGGCGAGGAGAGATGCTCAGAATCGTCGGCATGTAGATTCATGGGGGACAGGATGTTTGTGAGGGTCATCAAACAAGAATGCTGAACGGCGGCGACGGACGTCTGGATATCATTCTGACACTCTGCAACCTGGATGGAGGAGTCAGATAAGGAACGGATATCTGGGTGGAGTGTACTCGCCCGTGCAGCATGGGCGTCATCGTAGTCGACGGGCTCGACAGCGAGCTCGTGGAGGACATCGTTGGAGAGTTCCTGAAGTCGATGAGTGGGGAATGGGCTTGGGATTGTGTTCTGGAGGTCATCGTGTAGGTCGACGCGGTCGCTGGGACGCGTACGGACGAGGGTGGCCATGTCGGATGAGCGTTGAAGAGAAGGGGACTAAATATTCAAGGCACCACGTGACGGCGATGCAGGGTCATGAACCTCGCCACCCGTCAGGTCGTCAAACTTGAATGAATTGAGTAACTACAGTAGTAGTAGACCCTAAGTATCTCGCTAACAAAGACATTCATGGACACCCTTTCTTTACCTCATTCACATCTTTCTTCTCTACACATCGACGTCGACGTGCTCATGGACACTAGCCAGGACTTTGAGCAATCCCAGGACGGCGTCAGATGGGTCGCATCACAGAGCCCAAACCCAGCCTTGCAAGCCCTCATGAAGGAGGCAGAACGCGAGAAGAGAAGTGAGTGCCACGCTCGTCGCGTCAGGACGCGTCGACGAGACTGACACTCATGCAGCAAGGCCATCCACTCCAGTTCATGAGCCCCCCTCATGGACATATCCACTCCCATCCGCGGCCACATCTACACCGCTTTCCGCTTCCATCTCGTCATCGCATCATCCCGGCGCCGACAGCTCTGTCGACGCCTCCTTGTCCTTGGCCTTCCGCGCCTCGGAACCCTCCATCTCGAGGCGTGCAAAGCCTCTTTCCGCGGGGCAACGGAAACCCCTCGCATCATCTACCTCGTCAGCGAACCAGCTGCGTGGCACTACCCGATCACGATCATCATCCCACTCCACAGCTTTATCACTCCCATCCACTTCGAACACGATCCACCTTCCCAAGGAAGAAGAGCCAGAAGCGGTGGCTTTCCTAGAGCTTCTCAAGGACGTGTCCAGACAGCTGGATGAGAATTCGAAAAAGAAACAGCGATTGGCCGCGCGGACAAAGGAGAAGGAGCGGTCCCTGGGAAGGAGCGGCATTGACAATCGCACAGGCTTGGGAACCGGCAATCTAAGTGCACGTCCGCTCACCAAAACCTCGAGCGCGTCCGCGATCTGTTCCGCGGGATCGTCCACGAGAGCAATAGAGCTCACATCAAGCGCGTCCTTGCCCATCTCCAAGCCCGACCTCCGTGGTCGCACGTTGGGAAAGATGGCAAGCTCTGGCGTGCCGGGTGTTGAGCCTGTATCCGGGAAGTCCACCCCAACTTCACTCTCGCACCACAATCTGAATCGCGACCCTAAGCTTGCACCCATCGGCACTGCAGACATGCATCGTTCCGCTACTTGCAAAGCCAGTGTCCCGAAATCTACATCACATGATGGTGACACCACAATGCTTGACGCTATCGATCTCACCGAAACCGATACGGAATGGGAGGAGCCAGTATCCCGTCGTACGGATACGATCATGTCCATCCAGATGGATGACGATGCTAGCGACTCGGGGATGGACGTCTCGTTTTTCCGGCCAGAACCCGCGCCACAGCCCTGTGTGCCGCCTCCGAAATCAAAACCACAGCCCCTGCAGTCACGTCCCTCAGCATCGACCCAGCGTTGTCGTACTGGCCCTCCACTTCTCGGTATGCGCCGCGCACCACAGCCACAGCCCTCCCAGTACGGTGCGTCCCAAGCCTCCAAGGGCGTGACCGTCCCGCGATTCAAACCGCCGTTGCTCACCAATCACGACGCCGGAGCGCCGATGGGCAAGAGTGGAAGTGGCACAAAACCCACGCTGACGACCAGCACGAAATCGGCGCCTCGTGGTGGACCCACCAAAGCAGCGACGCCCACGCCCGCAGTGCAAAAGAGTCAGGACCCCGACTCGTCATTTGATGTATCGTTTGACGTGGACGCGGACGCGCTCGAGGAGGCGATGAAGGCGTATGATTGAACACGAAACAGTGATGGACGCTGCACCATGCGTGATGGGCAGGTTTGATCTATTCCAGCCGCGACGCCGTCTTGCGGATCGGGTTGGCTGCCATCTCATTGGTCACCTTAAGTCAGGTAATAACTACATCGTCTTTATTACGGTGGTCATCCGCTCGTTTTCAGCTAGCTCGTAAATGTCTAACACACACATTGATGTTGTCTATCCAGATCAATACTCATGTAGTTCAAGTAGGCAATCGCATCGTGATCGTGTTTTTTGCTGGTCGGTTCTGTGTTGAACGCCGTCTGTGACTGATCTCATCAGAGGGGCTGGACGGAGACGAGAAGCGGTGAAACAAATGATCGACATACAACCTATGCCTATGAGCAGTGCTACAAGGTGATCCGGGCACTCACATACCGGTATTAGATGGCCGTTTGCTCCTCGTGTGAACGAGGTCTGGTATCCAGCGCTCACACACATGCACACCTGTGGGATCAGTGAAACAGCCCTGGCCAATACCAGTGGGACGGCGCCAATTCCATTCCCAAGTGTTATGCGGTTGCCACTGTAACCATAACCAGAGGGTCAAGATTCGCAATTTCCGTCGACCCTCCGACTGGTGCCCCTCCTTTCCAGAATGAATGGACCCTTGTCGTCGAGTTGTTCGCTTGCCGACCCGGAACAATTGGTAACCTAGTCCGGCGAACGTCCAAAATGTGTCGGTTAATAAGTCCCGCGCCCGACCCTCGCTGTGAGCAGTGGTTCTCAAACGCGTTCCGTTGCACGAGCGCGAACTTGAACTTACCAAAAAGCGCCTCAAGTGAGTCAAGCACCAAACATGAGCACATGTACGATCGTTCTACAGTAGAAGCTGATATAACCCATACAGGGTATAACCCATACTCTGTACAAACCCATACAATTTCTGTATCCCATTTTGGTTTGCAGGGATTTTGACCCAATAACCCATATCTCTGTCGTATCCCATAACCCATACATTTCCAGCTACCATAACCCATATGTCTAATGAATATTTGATTATATAATTATTTTTTGTGTGGCCGAACATGGTAGGACTGACCCAAATTATCACTTTCTCAGCTTCTCACCTTATGAAACCCATTGATGTGCTAAAAAAGGGCTTGTCCAAGCTTTGCAACCAGATCTGGGAGTGCAAAGTGACACTCAAGGCTGAGCTGAAGGCTGGTCAGCACATTTCAGAGGCTGATCAGGACTGGCTTGATGGAGATGGAAATCTGGTAGATGAGGAGAGAGTGGTGGAGGCCTTGGAAAATGCACCAGATTATGAGCAATACCTTCAGGGGTTGAGTTCACTTGACAGATTAATTGTTGAGAAGCTGGAGAAGCTTGGCAGAAAGGCATATGTCCCCTCTAAGAAGTGAAAACGTATGTTTTTCTTTATTTCTATATGTTACACATGAGCTCAGTTTTTTAATGTAGGTCCAACTAAAGATCACAGCAGAGAATCCAGACTCAGAGATGCTGGCAAAAAACAAAAACAACCACCTGAGAAAAAACGGAATGCCACCCTTCAGCAATGTATTGAGATTCTAGATTGGCACCAGGACAACAAAGCAACACAACAGCAAACCGCAGACCACTTCAATAGGGTCTATCCGAGCCTCCAACTCACGCAGCCCACAATTTCCTCATGGGTCACCAATGACACAAAGTGGCAGGCTGTGTACAAGAACTGCAGTGTCTCTGAACGTGATTCAAAGAGAACTTGCCAGACAGAACACCCAGAAGTTACAGAGATGCTCAAGCTCTGGGTCTCAAAAGCAATGGAAGATAAGGTGATTCTTACTGGTGATGTCCTACGCCAAAAATGGAAACAGTTTGCCGACCTTGCAGGCATTCCAGATGATGAGCGACTCAAGCTGAGTGACAGGTGGCTGGCATCTTTCAAGCATTGGAATGGCTTGAAGGATATGAAACGGCATGGTGAGGCTGCTTCTGTATCAGCAGACTCTGTCGAGAAGGAGAGACAGCGAATTCAGAAGGTTATCCAGGAGCTCGTCGAAAAGGAGGGTTATGGGCTGCAGGACATTTTCAATGCCGACGAGATGGCTTTCTTTTATGGGTAAGTTCACAAATTTTTGGACGAGTCAGACTCTGGCATTGATGTTTAATAATCTGGATGTTTCAGTATGCCTCCAGATTGTGGACTGAGCGACAGGAAAAACTCAGGCGTCAAACGGAGGAAGCATCGGCTCACGTATCTCTTCACAACAAATGCAGACGGCTCGAAAAAACTACCCCCACTCATTATCGGCAAATATCAGAAGCCTCGCCCATTCAAGAACCGTACAGGTTCTCAACTCGGTTTTGAATACCATCACAATGCTAGCACATGGATGACATCCAAAATATATCAGGAGTGGCTGTTAGATTGGGACGCGAAGCTTCAGAAGGAGGGACGGAAAGTATTACTCTTGCAAGATAATTTCTCAGGGCACGTCATTCCAGATATCCTTACCAACATTCGTACCATCAACTTTGAGCCAAACCTTACTGCCCATGTCCAGCCCAATGACCAAGGTATAATTCGTTGTTTCAAAGCCAAATACCGTGCGCACACCATCACTGCGGCCATCAAACTCTACGAAACTGGCACCACTCCCTCTGAAATCTACGAACGAAATCAGCTTGATGCGATGCGGCTTGCTCAAGAAGCATGGGATGATGTTGACACGACGGTGATTCGAAACTGCTGGCGCAAGGCCGGGATCCTTCCTAACCTTGGCTCGTTGCCCCTTGCCCCTCCATCCATCCCTATCTCGAAGTTACTCCACATGAATCCTGTTGCGGAAGCTGAGAAAGAGGTATCCGAGGTCCTAGATGCTTTAGAGGCAACCGGAGCACTTCAACGCTCAAACCGGATGACGATCGAGGAGCTTCTCAACCCAGTTGACGAGGCGCACCACATGTTCCAGGCGACAGATCAAGATATTTACATGGCCGTTATGGACGCGAAAGCGGCGCGGGAAAGGACAGCGGCCGTGGGTAGCAACCAACCCGATGATGTAGACGACGAACCCATCAAGCCCACGCATACCCGTAAGGAGGCACTCCAAGCTGCACTGATAGTCGAAGAATACATCAGTGAGCTTGACGGCCCATATGTACGAAAGCTGGAGTCTATGCTGCGCTCACTCGCGATGCAGACAAGGTTTATTGACTCGGACTTGAAGGACTTGAAGGAGACGAAATTGACAAGCTATTTCGAACGTACATAGTCTAGTTTCAATAGTAACGAGGTTTTATATGTCGATAACATCGTTTTTAATGACATTTAGCCGCCCGTTTTTGTTTCGCTCGAATCCCATACTCTGTCGTAACCCATACTCATCGCCTATCCCAAACGGTATGGGTTATAACAGCTTCTACTGTAGTGAGTTCATATGGGTTTATATATGTTTGTATGGGTTTATATATCGTTTATATAGATTTATACACCACTACAATATGTATCAGGCTGGGAGATATTGCCACCGTTTCGACACTTTTCGTGATGTACCGCCACGCTCAGTGCTTTCTGCGACACCGATACCAGTCAAGAATGTTCAAGTGAAAGGTGTCGAACGGTGAGTACACCGATCTATAATAATCGACCTTGCCGATCCCAAAACCCCACTCGGTGGAACCTCGTCGGGAGTGACGAAGAACACTGAGGAGCGTCGGTCCCTGTACACCTGGCTGGGTTACCTGAACCACGATTACGAACATCTAATTCTAACATTCGACGCAGCTGCTAGGATGGTGCTCTCAAAGTGGCATTTTCAGTGGCAGTAGCAACTACGGTCTCATTGCACTGCCGGGGCGAGTGCCAATGGCGATGGCCAACTTTGCTTACGGAAATCCACGCTATGGCGTTTTACGTGTCCCAGAATGAGACGGTTTCATTTTGGAGCACGGTAAAACACCCGCGGAAAGTCGGGTCTCCTACGACGATACCGTCTGGTCAACGGACATGTCAGCAGAGGCGGGATCATCAACACTGCTCCCATGGTGTTTTTTCGTCTGACTACTGTGGCAACGTAGGTGTACTTACTCCAGACTGGACCCCCTAATCATGGTCTCACAGCCATCTGCCAAGAGTTCTCTGACACGGGCATTAGTAATTTGTTGTGCCGCCTCTGTTCCGCTATCCAGTCAAAGACATAAGTCGAGATGATGGATGAGATATCGCTCATCTATCATCTCAACTAATGTGCGGCTCGGTAAATGGTGGCTGACTCCAAATTCGTGGCGAATCGGCCTACTCAGATATCAAATGAGGCCATGATAGAGGTGGATTTGGGAATAACGAAAGGTCACGGAGGTAAGTCACGGAGCGGCAAGCAACCAGAGACTGTTTTGCACGACTCGCCTGGGGCTAAGACCCCGGGAAGAAGAATCTTCAGATCTCGAAACTGTCGATCGTGACGACCGTAGTCAAGGCGAAGGTTAACCTCGAATCTTCGCCAGAAAACAGATCAGGACCGTCTAACGCGACGCCGCTGTAGGAATTGTGCCAGCGTGCATACATACCACATCATGCCAGTACGATGGGCGGTATACTTCAGCCATGTTCACCACGTTGAAGTGGTCCTACGTACTACTGAGGTGCCATGATTAATTACATGTATAATACAAAATACCTCTCTGAGCTTACAGCCTCACTACCGACCACTGCATCCGCTCATAGACCAACCCAGCCGGGTCCAATTCCACCAACACCCTCACTGTTCCCTTTGTAAAGACATCACCATCCCAAATAGCATTCCAAGTCTCGGGGGAGTGCGCAAATGTGTGATACTCTTTTCCTGAGAATTCGTGGCGGATAAATCTCTTCTGCGACTTTCCAGCGTGCTCGCCACAGATCATGGAGCCGGGCCGAGCAGATAAGAGACCAGCAAGCGCTTTGGCCAAATGGAGCTGGTTCATCTCCGAGAATAGGTGAAAAAAGTTGGATCCCCGCGCAGCGCCCAGCGAGCGGATTGAGCGATGCTAACGTGGACAAATCAGGTCTCTCTGTCGACGAGGGTCCGTCGAAGGGGGGAACTATTTGCAAACGTTGGGATCGAAAGCGTCGCCGGCGACGAAGCTGATCGGATAGGTTTCCGGTGTCGTTTTGAAGAGGGCATGGCCCATGTTAAAGAATTCTTTTTCGAACGGGTCATCAATTCTGGCTGATACTGCCACAGAATTGTAGTGGTACCTTGCTTCAGATCGCTGGTTATGATATTCTTCAGCGGAAAACCGTCTGCAGTGGCCTTTCTTGCATCCACTCCAACTGGTGTACGGTTAACAATCTGAGAAGAAAATGCATGTAGACTCACAGCAACAACCAGTATCCAGTAGAATTCCATCCGAGTCCTGGTGCTCTTGGCCAAGCTTGATAATATTGTCGTACTCTGGCAATGCTGCGATCCCCGGCCTAAATTGAAACCAGTGTCTCGAATGCGCCGAAGTAGATAGGAGGAAAGACTTACTGGAGGAACGTGAAGGACGGGATGCAAGGGAAGGGGAGTACCTGGCATGTCCGATTCATATTCGATTCACGTGCACTCGAGAAAGTATTACTTCAACTCACCTTATATGCCTTCTCTTGCACATCTAGAATGTGAGACTCGAGGTCGTCTTCGTCGTCGATCCCAGTTTGCACTTTGAAGAAGCTCGCCTGCTCTGGAGATAGCGTATAAGTTGAACCGAGCGGTTTATCCAAGTTGCGAGGCCCTGTCGGCGCAACCGAGACCATTACATCCCCAGCCCCTGGGGTGTCGAGTCCTTTGAGCTTTTGAGTGTCCATCAATTGCGGTAACGCTCTGCTAGCAACCTGGGAGCTTTTATATCCTCAGACCATCATGACGACACAATGAATCAGTGCTTACCGTGGCAGCACCTGCTAGAGGCCTTCATTCCATACGGCTAATATTGTGAACGTAAGGTGGTAAGTACCTCACATCGTGCTGTGCTACAGCAAGTGGCCCGCTTGCCGATGAAGTGACGAATTCGGCTCCGGTACATGTATCGAGCGTACTACATCTAGCCTGACGAGGGATATTTCGGTTTAGCAGCAAACCGGTCAACTCCGAGCTTGTTACTAACAAGTGAGTTTTTGCATGACGGGATTGCATTGAGGAGGCCCGACGGCTCGTGTATCAGAGAATCTGTGTTTGATCGGGGTGCGACGGAACGGTCGTCGAACGGGGCAGCGTGAAAACTATTTTGAGGAAAAATAAAGAGGGCGTACTATTTGCACAAGTTGAACGTTGACACGTTGACGTTGGTTACCTTGTTTACAAGGTCCACCTGATTTGTGGGACAACCACGCTCTTACTGCGTTTACTAAACTCGGAGCCGGGCTTGTTATCAGGAAAATATATGGGATAGCGGTCCTGCACTACTGACATAGAGGATTCGGTTGGTATATGTGGAATGTAGTCATGCGCTCTTAGTGCTGCTCCATGCAATTCACTTTACTAGACCCAAGGAGACAGGGACCGACAAGTCTACTATGTTTGCCATCAAATCGAACACTACGAGGAACTGAGTTTATCCAAACTTCGAGTTTATTTACACGCTTGACATCCTCACTGACATTGGCAACCATCTTGAGTTACATCCTGACCACTGACCACTGTAACCGATCATACTTCATCTCAGCCCCTCTATCCACTCGCTTTAAGGTTGCGTTCACTCTCATCGTTCCCTTCTCAAAGACCTCGCCATTCCAGACGTTACACCAAGATTCGGGACAGTGATGAAACAAGGAAATCGTCCTGCCCGCATACTCTTTGCTGAGCGTACCTTTCTGCAAGCCTCCGACGTGTTCACCGCAAATTATGGAGCCAGGCTGAGCAGATAAGAGCCCCGCGAGCGCATTAGCCATCCGAAGCTGGTTTTCCTCCGAAAACAGATGGAAAAAGTTGGCTGCATAGATCACGGCGCAACGGCCAGCAAGCGGATTGAGCGAGGTTAATGCGGCCAAGTCTGGTTTCTCTGTCGAGGGTGGCTCGCTGGAAGGTGGAACGATTTTTAACATCTGAGGGTCGAACGCATCCCCAGCGACAAAGTTGATCGGGTAAGTTTCTGGCGTCGTGTTGAAGAGGGCGTGGCCCATGTCGAAGAATTCTATGTCGACGTTTGGTAGGTTGGCAATCACGAGATAATTATGCTATCTTACCTTCCTTCAGATCAGTAGTCACAACGTTCCTTAGCGGGAAACCGTCGGCAACCGCTTTCCTTGCATCTACGCCGACTACAATGCATTTATTTCAGTCAGCGTTCACGAGGAAATGCTCGTGGTGGTGGCACGTTACTCACAGCAACAACCGATGTCCAGCAGGATTCCGTCCTGGCGCTCTCGGCCAAGCTTGATGATGCTTTCGTATTCGGGCAACGTCGCGATCCCGGGCCTGGGTTCAAATCAAAACTCTGAATGTACCAATGTATGCGGAAATCCTTACTCGAGGAATGTGAAGGACCTAATACATGGGTAGGGGAATACCTACATCCAGATCGCTCTCAGCTCCAGGTATGGGGGAGATGGTCTGACTGACCTTGTATGCCTTTTCTTTAACGTCAACAATGTGAGCTTTAAGGTCATCATCACTGACAATCCCGGTCTCCTGTTTGAAGAAGCCCGCTTGCTCAGGGGAGAGCCCATAAGCAGCATCAAGCGGTTCCGTGTCTGGCTTTGTCATGGCTGTTACTATTGAATCCCCTGCTCCAGGGACTCCTGTGAGACTTTGAGTGTTCATCGCTGGATGTATGATGGGTTCAATTGACCGCTGGCTTTATCATTCTACGGTCATTACATAGGGAACAACACGTGTCAGGCTCATCAACTGTGCACCGCCAATTATTTTTTTCCGTCGGCAACTAGAATTGAGCGGGGATGTGAAGTTCCGCAGCTGTTATGTCGTGCACGATTCCCCCTCAAAAGCCGTAGCCGTTGGTACCCCCATCGTTTGTACACCGCCGCCATACTTGACAAATAAGTACCAGACGGAGGACGTGAATAACATATTGGAACACCAAGAAACCATCACTCGAGGTCGAGCTGCACCACAGGATTACTTTGATTCAGTGAGATTCAGGAAACATTGGATGGCATCGCGTACACGATTATGGTTCCATCAGGCTCGTCCTTCTGGCTTCCGTCCCCGACGTTCGGACCCTTCAGGATCCTCCCCTACCTTGCTCGCCTCTAGACCCTTGTCCTCTGAATATCTTTCCCTTCCACCGTACCTTGGCTTGGTGTCTGGACCATGCGGCACATCATACGGTTCATCCTTACTGAGGCTCCGATACTCCTCTGTCCCTGCGCCCGCCAGACTCCATGGACCGGAAGGCGGTTCGTATGCACTCTCAGCAGCATCTGAGGTCGCATCCACCTTGAATATGGTGGTATCTGGTTGTGTGTCGTCGTCGTCGTCCACAAAGTATGTTTCCGCGCCGTGTGAGACGGGGTCTGGCGGGTTAAGTTGTCGAGTTGTGTGACTGGCATGGATGACACGAGGAAGAAGCCTGTAGCTTGGGTAAGCTGCAAAGAGCCGACGGGGCATCATCGCTGCGGGGAACACGATCAGGGAGAATAGGAGTTCGAGGATGATCCGGACAAATACTTTCGATTCGGATAGAAATGACATCATCACACTCGGCAACCCCAAGTATCGCTACAGTCATGGTCTTCGACGAGAAATTGCTTACTGTGTGATTCTACAACTACTCCGCCGCTTTCTTCTTCTTTTCTTCTACGATTTCTACGTTTGCTGCAGGGATCCCCTTGAGAACACCCGTGTTATTCTCGATCAGCTCCAGAACTTCGTCAGCCACGTCCCCTTGAACCACAATCTCATCTTGCCCTTGTGCGTTCTTCGTAACAGATGCGCCTGTGGCAAATTTCTGTGCCAGGAACTTGGCCGCCTTCTTCAACTCAACGTCTATCTCACACACGTACCAATCAGACCTCCCCTTGTCAACGTACACCGGCGAGAAACCCACCAAATGCCTCAAGGCCATGGATAGCCGTGACAAACTTGCGCTTGTTCCGCTCGATGCGCTTGATCGAAACTTGTGACGCCTAGCCAACGTGGCGATCAATCCTCCGATCGAGAAATCGTGAACGCGAACGCGTACCATCTTCTTTTTAAGGGCAGCATCCGCCTTAGCCTCTGCCTTTGCCTCCTTCTTTGCAGTATCCTTCTCGAGCTTGGCCTGAGCCTCCAAGCTGAGCGTACCGAGTTTCGACTGGATAGCCTCTGATCGGTACAATCGTCAAAGGACCCATTGTGTGAGCTGGGGATCGCCCACCTTCCGAGTAGTACTTCTCAAACAGCTGGGGGTGTGCCGCATGTAACCATTCTTTGCATCGGGTCAGGCTCGATCCGAATTCGCAGTACTCGGGCGGAAACGCGCAAACTGTGTGGAGGAGATCGAGTTAGTACACTGCAAAGAAGGGAGGCACCGTACTCTCGCAATAGAGGACCTGCACGGGCTGGACGACTTGAGGTTCCTGCTGGTCGGTCGAAGACATTATCGATCCGCTCCAGATCCCGACGTGCACGTGCCAAGCCTGTCATAGCGATCGTACTCCGACTGCGACCACAACCATCCCAAACAGCCTGAGATCCTGCCTTCCATCTGATGCGCTCTCTAGCCACCACCCCGGCTATGAGTTAGCACTGCAATCGATTCTCTCGTTTGGTTTACTGCTTACTGCCCTTCTTAGGCTCGTCTCCTTGTTGTTATCAACTTCCCTGATCACATCTCGTCTTCAATCTCTCTCGATCTCTCTGAACTCAAATCAGCTAGCCGTGAGCAGATAGGCCAAAGCGTTCCTGCTGATTTTTCAGGCAATAGTGGGATGTGCATTGGGTTGCTCTCCGATGCACTTTCAGAGTGGTTACGAGATCAAGAAACCTCTGATGACAAAGTGTGCCTTTGCTATACGATCTGTTCGCCTCCCAGAGGGTGCTCGTACTATCGCAAATAATGCGTCCAAACATCTTAAAGGTAAAGCACATCACAAACACTGTCCACCAAGGCGATCGCGAGATAAAGCAAGCGGGGACCCCACGAGACGATTACCAGCACGACAGTATGCATTCGTGAAGTTGACGACGAGCGGCTTAGGATGGTAGCGAACAATCTTATCGGCTTGAGGATACAGCTACCTAC
The DNA here is from genome assembly GCA_038090475.1 of Wakefieldia striispora. NCBI lineage: Eukaryota > Fungi > Basidiomycota > Agaricomycetes > Agaricales > Hymenogastraceae > Wakefieldia > Wakefieldia striispora. Next base: position 3,865 of record JBBPMU010000454.1, on the reverse strand, counting down.
AGAACCGAGTGTCAGATTTTAGTTGTTCGTCGATGACAATGTCATATCAACAACGAAACCATCTAATGGATGTAGATGAGACCACGTTTCATTCTTCCATGTCGTACTAAGATGCTGCCTTACGTGCGATCCTGTGACTACTTACTACTTAGCTACAGCTTGAACTTTGGAAAACTAAAGGAGAAATGGTAGTGCTATCGTCCACATCGGAAGCTTACTTAAGAAACCATCACTCAGCGTCCACTTGCATCGGAACATCTCCCTCGACAGGCTTTGATTCACCAGACAATGGTTCACCTTCAACGACGTTAGGGGGAGGTGATGATCGTGGTGGGGGCTGATGAGACGAAGGGTGTTGGGGTGAAGGTGGTGAAGGTGTGCGCTGCACAGCTAGCTTCTTCGATCGTGCTGAGGGGTTAAAGAAACCACATTTCGGGCAAACGTATTCTGTCCAGATGATAATCAATAAGCAGCACAACAGAACCATATAAGGAGACCAACGTGTGTCCTCCCATACGTTCTCCTTAACGAGACCATTGTGAGCGAAGCATTTCTGACAGATAAGCGCGTAGCGTGAAGCAGCGAAGGTCGCGGACTGCTCGTCATCATCACCCAGGACCGCATCTGCAAGCTTGTCATACCAGTGTTTACGAGCCGCTTGGATAGGCTGGGGGGTTGCTAAGTAATAGTGATGTCAGCGAAATGAGTTACTAATGGACAATGGTACATACGAGAGAGCTGAAATGCTGGATCTCGAACCCGTCCATTAGGTGTTTGCAAAAGTTGCGATTGAGGTGGCTGTGGCGCAAGTGGAGTCGGAGGCACAGAGGGAGCGACATTTCGCCTCCGAAGAGGTGTAGCCCCTGGACTAAGTGGGGATGGTTCGTCATACTTCTCCAGGAGATTCCGCGTATTTTCATAGTTCGTCTTCTTCTTAATCTCTTCCACTGTTTCACGTTGCTTCTTGAGAACCTCCTTCAGCGTGCTTTCTGGGTGTAAATGAGTGACAGATAGAGTAGAGTAGCCAATGAGGGTGGACAAACCTTCACGGTTGCCCTTCCATGAATACCATATTTGCATCATCCTCCGCGCAAACAGTATCCTGAGAGATTAGTGTGAGCCACAACCAAGCGAAGAACATCCACCACGCGACGCACAAGACAGGTCCAACGACCATCCCTGCCGTCCCAAAGTTTGATTGGTACCACGTCGATGGCAACGTTCGCGTATACCATAAACTGGCATAGGAAAGCCAGACGAGAAACGTCCCAAGTGTGAACTGCAGCAGTGTGCGTCGTTCGCGTAAGCGGATCTCAGCTAAACGCGTCTGACGTTTCTGCACGTCCGCCGCGAGTCCAGAAAGGACTGTTTCATAATCTTCAGACTCTCCCTGCAAGGCGCGTCGATTCCGATACCCAAACCCAAAAGGTAGTGACGACTGACCTTTCGAAACCAATGGGTAAGGAAGGACATGACAGTAGGGAAGATAAACGTCAGACACCACGAATTTAGGTACAATGGGCGCCAACACAGCCACCACGTGAGGGGTCTTATGACATAATTTGGCGATTGGACATTTTCAACATATTCTGCATCGTTTCTTCCGTCCACCATGCGTGTACTCGTACATTCATGGAGCTTTGTTATTTACATACATAACTCGTACACTGGCACAATCGAGATATCGGAAACATGGCAAGAGTGCGCACAGGTTAGTACCGACCAAGCGTCCTCCACGGGGAGGCGATCGTGTGTGTGGCTGAAGAATATGCTCGGCTCCAGCGTGGAGACAACCATAAATCCTATCTGCAAGACACATAATGTTATCTGATGCGACACTCCAATGCGGCATTGCTTGACCTTGTGTTTGAACCTCGCGCGGCGGCTGCTTCCGGGCGGTAGGCCAGAAAATACTGTGATATCAGGTTAGGATGATGCGTCGTCCATATTCCTCGAGAGGAACGTTGACATTCACCCATACCTTGCGCGCAGTGTTTGGCAGTCTCGCCAGTGAGCCCATCCGCCCTTCGTGACGTTTGCGTTTCACGAGCCACATAGAAGTTGATCTTATGCCCGTTCTAGATCATGCCATCCTCGTCTGCATAGCGTGCGACGGTTGGAGGTGATCTACTACTTGTATTCTACTTTTGTGTAGATTCACGCGCGACGAATGAATGTCCGTACTAGCATTTCTCTCCCGACATCTTCCTCCAATCTTTACACGTCTCTCAGCGTCGCCCAGCAAGAAACGCGTCCACGACGACCCGGACGATGAACCAACCCCAAAGAGCCTGTCCATGTCCCCCTCCAGGCCCATCCTACGTGAATCCTTCTCGATGACGAGAATGTACTTCTGTAGCCAATTTTGTACACCTGACCACTATAGAGTACATTGTAGACAAATACCACACTGTCATTTGCTACGGTGTGCTACATAGGAAAAGGTACATTTCAAATACACGAACCGCGACACATACAAGGCAAGTAGGCAAAAAGTGGAAATGGTGAAGACCGGCATGACGTGAAATTGCAGTACACGACCGATCAAGCATTGAGCGACACCCTCGTAGTCGTTGCATCTTCATCCTTGCCCTCATCCTCCGAGTCATCGTTGCTTCGTCGCCGGGTGAGGTGAGGTGAAGAGGATGGGTGGAGGCGCCGTCGTCAGGGTTGCGTCCTCACCCCCGTCTTCGTCGTTGGGTGAGGTGGCACAAGTCATTGTCGTTGTCACTGTATGCAGAAGCGATGCGGATTCAGCTTCCGCTTCGCTTCAGCACACACAGCGTCAAGCGTGCAAGTCCTCTCGCGGAACTTCTCACTCCCAGGACACCACGCAAGCGTGTCGACGTGGTAGGCGGTACACTGATGAGGGAAGAGATTCAGCGACTAGGTGAGGAGGGAATCCGTCGACGCTGCTTGACCGGCTAGTTGGATCGCATTGCCGGAACTATCTGGATGTGAGCGTGAACGTTAGCAATCGGTGCATCCTGTAATTCACTTTTGTCGGGCTACTCTCATCCTCAGGTTGATCGACTGCGACACTCGCAGACGTAAGGCACTCTGGGTGAGGCTGTCGCTGCCGTGGTCAAATCGCCACCCATTCCGATGTGGACGTCGGAGGCATCAGAATGCTTGTGAAACTGTGCCTGTTCTTCCTCAAAGTCCTGGACATTGGAAGGGATGAATGGTTTGAAATGCCTCCAACTGCGTGGACTTCAGACACCACGGAGAATTCTCCTCCCCATAGAATCAAACGTCTAGCGAAGTCGTCCACCAGGTCCTGAAATCAAAAGTAATTGGAAGCGACGTGCCTACAAGCCTGGGTGGCACAGAGTAGTCGTTTACTCAAAGTTCCTAGAAAGTAAGACGGGAGGACTCAGGGGGGTCAAGGGAATAGTCGGAAGAGAGCTGGAGTTCCGCGGCTGATCAACGGAGAAGTCATCCATTTGCGTTCAGTGGCTGTTTGTGGTATTTCCCTTTGTTGCATCCTTGATCGAATTGATCTGCGATGCCTTGTAGGTTGACCTGATACGGCGACGACTGGCAAAAACACGTATGGCGGGATTGATCAAAGGGTACGACCATGACTCGGGAAGGTGGGTGGCACGAGAGACAACGAGGAACCCTTCCGCCGTTGGCCCCATTCATCAGAATCGAGTGAGACAACATAGGAGGAGCCTACTGGTGATAACAAGGTGCTCACGCCCTTATATACAAAACCAGGACAAAGAGAGCGGGTGTGCAACGAAAAAAGGAAAAGGAACGCGTCAGAAAGAACATAGAGATGAACGGAAAAGGACGGTGAAAGCAGTTGGAGCGTATCGTAGGAAACGCCTGGCGTGGTAGAGTACATCCATCGTGCCTT
>JBBPMU010000453.1:0-22763 GCA_038090475.1 Wakefieldia striispora | reverse complement strand
CCTTTGTTAGCCACGGCATCCCCAGAATGATGTTTTGGGATCCACAGTTGATCACCATAAGTTCCTGTTGGTGTTCTGTGTCAGCGTAGCACAAAGTGATGAATACCTTGTAGCGGATTTCTCCAGACTTGTTCTTGGTTCCATCTACATTCTTGGCTCCAATGGGTTCGGCGAGTCGAATGAGGGGAATCCGGTTTTGTACGGCGAAGTCTCGGTCAATAAATGATCCGGTGGCTCCAGAGTCAATGAGGGCGGTGGTGGCGACAATTTCTCCTGTCCTTCCTGCATAAAGGGATATGGGAACGTGTATTGCCCTATCTGCAGGAGAGGATACAAAAACGGGAGCTATTGTTACAGGAGTCCTTGTCCTTGAGGTAGCAGACATCGCTCTACTCCTCAATGTTGAAAATCCGCGTCTTCTTCGGCATCTTGCTCTGGTTCAGCCAGGATGGCCTGTTGAGTATCATCGGAGAATAGTTCCAAAAGCGAGATTACTTGGTTGGGCTTCAGCCCTTTGCCTTTTGCATAGGCAGCGATGGGGTTGATAGGAGAGTCTTCTTCGGCAATCCTAATCTTCTGTGGGATAGAAACACGATTCTTCCCCTTGCAATGTTTGCCGGCGAAGCAGCCGACTCGGTGGCAAATGAAACACTTCCCTTTCCTGATATGATCGGATCTCTCTTCGGGAGTAAGGGAGACATAGTCCACATCCATGGCCATGGGGTCGCGGTGGCAGGATGAGGATGGAGTCGATCCGATATAGGAAGTTCCTCCTTTCCAGAGTAAGTCGTTGCGAATAATCGCATGGTAGAAATGAGAGGCCTTATCAAGCCAGTCATTCGCGGTCGCAGGTTCCGTTTCTAAGGCTGTCATCATGGTGGCAATCTGGCGCGAGACTGTGCAACGAAGAAGATCCTTTAGGACAGATTGATCAGTAATGTCACTCCTGGAGGCTTCGAGCTGGAAGGCACTGCGGAAAGCATCGAAGTCGCTGTTGAAAGGTTTCCCTTCCATACGGATGTTGTGGAGGGTCATGCGCATGGTGTCTTTGAGGCCGGGGGGTATAAAGACGGTGCAGAAGTCCTTCTCCATAGCAGTGAGGGTGTCGGTCCAGGAGGCGACGGGGGTGGTCATAATCTTCGTGAGCCAGGCTTCGGAGAAGGTTGCCCCTCTCCCCAAGTTCATTCAATTCAGGAGGGTGATCACGATCTTCTTGTCGTCATACTTGGCAGTGTTGATGGCGAAATAAGCTTTCATCGCCAACAGCCAACGGGAGGCGTCTTCACTCTTGCCAGAGAATGGTTCCGGGCAAGCTGCCTTGAGTTCGTCTTGGGTAGGGTTGGACATGCTGCTAGAGCTGGGGGCAGGGGAAGGAGAGCGGGTGGTCAGGGTGTGCTGGGAAGATGGGAGAGTCAATTGGAACTGGAGAGGAGAGAGGGCAGGGGTAGATCGTAGAGGAGAAGGGATGGGAGTGTACCCAGGAGTAACGTTCAGAAGGGGTCCTCGTCGAGTGTCAGGGGAAGGGACTTGAGAGGATCTGGCCACTTGTCGTCTAGGTTGGGTGGGAGAGCACGGAGAAGAAGTTCCAGAGGGACGTGCGGTTTGGTAGGGGTTTGCATAGGGCAAAGCAGCAGGTCGTTCGTCATCAGAAGAGTCCTCCAAAGCAGGGGGATGGTATGTGATGTGAAGTTGGGCGGATCCCGTGCGTAGTAGCAGGGATCAAGGGACAAGCTAATTCTTTTGTTATGCGAGTGCAGAACAAAGACTTCACTCAAGATCCTTTCGTACTCGTAGAGTCGTCGACGTCTAGGAGCAGAGTATATGGCTATCGCTCGTAAGAGAGAAGCCCATTAGCGAAGGAGACAGAGAGCTGGAAGGGCTTAGCGCAGGAGGTAAGTCGAGCAACCTTCTTCAGGAGCAAGGACTTTGCAGGCAGAAGTGTGTAGAATTAGCTGAAGAGCTATTCTACTACAGCGGCAGGTATTTATACTACGAGGTACAAATAAAGGAAAATAAACGAATAAGGGAATCAACGAAACGTGTCGCGTCGCGTGTATCGTAAAAAGAAATCAACAAAGGACGCGTAAAAGGAAACGTACGCGTAAAAAGGAAATGTGGAGTCCCATGTCTAATAAAGGAATTGGAGGTCCGTGTCCGCAAAAGGGGAAAGCAGAGAGCTGCTAAGTAAAAAGGAAGAGAGATAAATGGGACTTCCTGGTAGAAGCAAGTCAGAAGTCTGGGGGGCATCCGTAAATGTGGGAAACAGCGGTGTTCCCATGCGAAGTCTGAAAGATAACCTAGAAGTCATGGAACAGGGGGTCGTATTGACCGCTGTCGATGATCTCCCAAGTGAGGTCTCTATACGCCGTGGAAGAAAGGTCAAACCAATGACGATCGTAGGAATGAGTAGGAAAGAAAAACGTATCCATGTCCATCAGCTCTTCACCAGAGAGTTGTCTCCAAATGATTTCGACATCTCATTCTCAAGTATCTTCAAAATCTGTAACAGGCTGTGGGGAGAATATGGGGGAGGGGCGGCATGAGAAGGGGATAGGGAAGCCGCGTCCAACTCATCAGGTTGGATTGGATAGGTGGGGACAGGGGTGGGTAGTGGAGCTCTTGCAGAGGGGTAGAGACGCGTAGTTCATCCCAGAGGGTGGTATGTAGGGAGCTCTGCAGAAGAGATATAGTCCCATCGCTGGAGAGGAGAGAGACTGATGAGGGTGGTGCGAAGGAGGGGTTGGACATTGTTGGCAGGGAGGGTAGAGATGAATACTCCGAACCCAACGTGGTCAAGCGCATCGAGTATAATTCCTCCGGTTCCCTGAATGGAGTAGGAGAGGGCTGCTGCCCAAGATTCTCCAAGTTGGATAGGAGACCATTGTTGGATCTCCGACGAGAGGATAGAGTTTCGGAACGCCTGGATGAGGAGAGGGATGACGGTCGACTGAGAGGATAGGGGAATGTTTGCAAGTGGGTGTTACGGATTTCGAAGATACCTGGGAATGAGACGTCAAAATCATTTGGAGACAACTCTCTGGTGAAGAGCCGACGGACATGGATACGTTTTTCTTTCCTACTCATTCATATAATTGCCATTGGTTTGACCTTTCTTCCATGGTGTATAGAGACCTCACTTGGGAGATCATTGACAGCGGTCAATATGACCCTCTGTTCCATGACTTCTAGGTTATCTTTCAGACTTCGCACGGGAACACCGCTGTTTCCCATGTTTACGGATCCCCCCGGACTTCTGACTTGCTTCTACCGGGAAGTCCCATTTATCTCTCTTCTCCATTTACTTAGTGGCTCTCCGCTTCCCCTTTATGGACACGGACCTCCGATTCCTTTCTTGGACATGGGATCCCGCATTTCCTTTTACGCATACGTCTCCTTTTACGTGTCCTTTGTTGATTTCCTTTTATGATACACGCGATGCGACGTGTCTTGTTGATTCCCTTATTCGTTTATTTTCCTTTATTTGTACTCTGTAGTATAAATACCCACCGCTGTAGTAGAATAGCTCTTCAGCTAATTCTACGCACTTCTGCCTGCAAAGTCTTCACTCCTGAAGAAGGTCGCTCGACTTACCTCCTGCGCTAAGCCCTTCCAGCTCTCTGTCTCCTTCGCTAACGGGCTTCTCTCTTACGAGCGATAGCCATATACTCTGCTCCTAGACGTCGACGACTCTACGAGTACGAAAGGATTACGAGTGAAGTCTTTGTTCCACACTCGCATAACAATGGGAGCGCGAGTGGTGGTGAGGCAAGGATTGCGGCATAGAAGACATTTCAGTGGAAACGTGGAAGTCTATCTAGAAAAATAGGAATGGGGTCCAAGGTGGATAGCAAGGCATCAAGGGGAATTTCCAAGTACACTGTAGGGGAAGCGGGAGGGGTAACTGGCATAGGGGGAGAGGAGGGAGGAAGAGTGAAATGAGAATTTGAATGAGAATGGAATGACTCAAGAATTGTTCCAACCGTCTGCCTCAGCCGTCCAGCCAGAGTAGGTTGAACTGGTGGAGTAGCGAAGTACAGGGGTAGTGACATCGTGGGGGGAGACGATTCCGATAGAGATTCCGTTGGGGGTGACGTGGGCAATGAAGAAAAGGGCATCGTGAGAGTACTGAAGTTTGAGGGCGATGGCGAAGATGCAGTAGAAGAAGAAAACGGTGAGGGTGGAGAAGACGAGAAATACAACAAGGGAGAAGGTGATTTTGATCATGTAGGAGGGGGGCGGAACGAGGGGAAATCCTTGGGGTGAGAGGCTTTATATAAGTCAAGGAGAGTCTTTGCATTTACCAAATTGGATGGTGGTTCCCACGTATTGTCGGAGGATGGGTAGCCTTTCCATTTGATAAGGAACTGCAGATTCCATGCAGAACCCTGATGTCCCATGATAGCTTCGACTTCATATTCTTCTTCTGATCTGAGAAGATCCGGTGGTGGTCATGAGAATGAGGGACCATGTTCATCGGTTTCCCAATATGGGGATAGAATGGAAGCATGGAAGACGTTGTGTATCTTCCAAGTAGGAGGAAGCTTGAGTCGGTAGGAGACGGGGGAAAGGACTTGGGTGATTTTGAAGGGGCCCTCTCGTTGAGGGGAGAGTTTTCAGGAGTGGTATCTGAGCTTGAGGTTCTTGTTGTCAAGCCAGACTTTCTGGCTGACCTTCCAGGGAGTAAACTTGGTGGTGATGTGAGATTTCATATCTTCTTGCACCTTTTGGTGGGTGGCAAGAGCTTCCATTCTGGCTTCAAGCTGTACATGAGGGAAAACGGCGACTGGTTGGTGACAGAGTGGACGTTAGAGTTGTGAGAGAATTCGGCCATAGGGAGGAGGGACGCCCAAGTGGTGGGTTTTCCATTGCAGAAGATCCAGAGGTAGGTTTCAAGTTCCTGGTTGACTCATTTGGTCTCACTGTTGGTTTGAGGGTGGTAGGCGGTGGATAGGGCAAGGTTGTAATCCAGGAGACAAGCAAGTTCTCTTGTGAATGCAGAGGCAAATTGGGGGCCACGATCGGAGATAAGTTTATCATGGAGGCCAAAATGAGGAAAAACTTGGGAAAAGAAGAGGGAAGCGACCCCCTTGGCGGTGATAGATTTTGAACAAGGGATGTAAATTACCCCCTTAGTAAGACCATGGTCGACCACGACCATAATAGAATCATGGCTGTCTGATGGGGGAAGATCGGTGATAAGATCAACCGAAATCTGTTGGAACGGGCAAGTTGCCTTCAAGAGGATAGGAGACAATGGGGGGGTTGTGGGGTGAGTGATGACCTTGTTGGCCTGGCAGGTGGTGCAACCGGCAATGAATTTGCGTGCAAAGGTAGCCATTCCGGGCCACCAGTAGTTGCAGCGAAGGAGGTGTAAGAGTCTGAAATAACCCAGGTGGCCAGTGGCAGGGGAGTCATGGATGGAGGTGACGAGCTCCTTCCGAGCATCTTCCGGAATGTAAAGGCGGCCCTGGAAAAAGAGAGAGCCATTGTGGAATTCCCAGTCTTTGGGAGAAGCATGGGGGAATAGGGAGGAGTCGTGTTGGAGAGTGGCCATGGCTTTCTGGACCAGGGGGTCGTCTGTGGTGGAGTTGGCGATTTGGTTTGCCAAAACGACATCAATGGTATTAATGAAGCATTTGGGGTCAAGGAGGATGACATCCTGGTTATCCTCAGAAGTGTCCACAAAGTCCTTGCGGGATAGCATGTCAGCAGGGCCCATGTAAGATCCAGGGCGGGTGTCATAGAGGATATCAAAGTCCTGTAAAAAGAGCATCCATCGGGCGTGTTGGCAGGAGAGTTTATGAGGTTCTTTGAAATAGGCCAGATTCTTGTGGTCAGTAATGATGGTCATGGGGTGAGGAGTACCGCTGAGATACTGGTGCCATTCCTCGAGGGCCTTGATTACGGCAAGAAGCTTGTGGTCATAAATGTCATAATTTCATTCGGTAGGGGTAAACGTGCATGAAAAGTAGGAGCACGGGTGGAGGTCACCATTGACGTCTTTTTGCATCAGGACTGCGCCAGTGCTGGTTAGAGAGGCGTCGGTCATAATGGTGAACAGTCGTTGCAGTTCTGGCATGGAGAGGACAGGCAATGAAAGGAACTTTTCCTTGAGTGAGTTGAATGAGCATTGTTGATTGTCACCCCATTCCCAAGTGGCCAACTTCTTGGTTAGGGCGATCAGAGGCACAGCAATCACAGAAAAGTTGGCGATAAACTTCCTGTAAAAATTGCAGAAGCCGAGAAAGGAGCAAACTCCTTTGACAGACATGGGGGCCACCCAGGTCTTGATGGTGGAGAGCTTGGTAGGGTCCATTCAGATTTCGCCCTTGCCAATAATCATTCCTAAAAAGTCAACTGATTTCTGGGAAAAAGAGCACTTCTCCAGTTTGAGGTGTAGGCAGAGTTCCGCCATTCGGTCCAAAACATGATGGGTCCATTCGTCGTGAAGTTCTTGATCGTCTTTGGTGTGGATCAAGAGGTTGTCCATATAGATGATAAGCCACCCTTCAGCCATCATGTTGCCAAAGTAATGGTCCATAAACACCTGAAAAGTGGGGGGGCCATTGCACATTCCGAAAAACATGATGAGGGGTTTGTAGAGACCAAATGGAGTGATGAACACGGCTTTCCATTGGTCGCCATCCTTGATATGAATGTTATTGAATCCCCATCGGATGTCCATCTTGGTGAAGATATTCAATCCACGGAGTTTGTCCATGAGGTCGGGAATAAGGGGAAGAGGGTAGGCGTTTTTGACTGTATGTTCGTTTAGATAGCGGTAGTCCTGGCAGGGTCGGAGCTTTCCGTCCTTCTTAGCGACAAAAAAGAAGGGGGCGGCTTGAGGGGATTTCGAGGGGCGAATAGTGCCTTTGTTCAGGTGTTCGTCAATAAAGTCCTTGCAGGCCTTCATTTCCTCGGGATTGAGGGAGTATGGCTTGGCCTTTCGTGGGGTGAATGAGTCCTTGAGTTCGATGGCATGGTCGAAGTCGCGGGAAGGAGGGATAAAGCCATCCTCTGGTTCGTCGAATACTTTCTTGTAGTCCTTGAACACATCTGGCAGCACTACTTGTGGGGCCTTCTTCTGTGCTGTGATTGTGGTTGACAGAGTAACCTTCCAGATCACCTCTGGTAGGAGTCCAGCCTTGCGTGCTTTTCGTTAGAAATGCTGTTTGATGGCTCGCTGCCTAGCATCGTAGTTGGCCCAGGATACTCGATCCGGGTCCTTGTCGATAAATCGAATAAGGTAGGCTTGCGCTTCCCTTAAGGGGTCGTCGTGTCAGCAAACTTTCTGTCCATCGTCAAATTCGATGGTCTGGTTGGTCCAGTCTATCCAGGGGTTTACCTTTACGAGCCATGGCATTCCCAAGATGACATTTTGGGATCCACAGTTAATCACCATAAGTTCCTGTTGGTGTTCTGTGTCAGCATAGCACAAGGTGATGAATACCTTATGGCAGATTTCTCCAGACTTGTTCTTGGTTCCATCTACGTTCTTGGCTCCGATTGGTTCGGCCAGTCAAATGAGAGGAATTCGGTTCCGTATGGCGAAGTCTCAGTCAATAAAAGATCCAATGGCTCTGGAGTCGATGAGGGCAGTGGTGGTGACAATTTCTCCTGTCCTTCCTGCATAAAGGGATATGGGAACGTGTATTGCCCTATCTGCAGGAGAGGATACACAAATGGGAGCTATTTGTACAGGAGTCCTTGTCCTTGAGGAAGTAGACGTCACTCTACTCCTCAGTGTTGAAAATCCGCATCTTCATTGGCCTCTTGTTCCGGTTCGTTCAGAGGGAGGTCTTGAGACTTGTCCGAAAACATCTCAAGCAATCAGATCACTTGATGGGTCTTCAGTCCTTTGCCTTTTGCATAGGCGGTCAGGGGGTCGATCGGGAGGTCTTCTTTGGCCGTCCTAATCTTCTGTGAGGGAGAACAACAGTTCTGCCCATTACAATGCTTGCCAGCAAAGCAGCCAACACAGTGGCACACAAAGCACTTCCTATTCTTGACATGCTTGGATTGTTCTGCCAGGGATAAAGAGACGTAGTCCACGTCCATGGCCATAGGGTTGCAGGTTTGAGAGGTGGACGAGGTTGATCCGATATAGGAAGTACCTCCTTTCCTAAGGAGGTCAGTGCAGACAATCGCATGATAGAAATGAGAGGCTTTCTCCAGCCAGTCATTCGCGGTTGCGGGTTCCTTCTCCAAGGCTGTCATCATGGTCACAAGCTGGCATGAAACAGCGTGTTTAAGAAGATCCTTGAGTATGGATTGGTCGGTAATGTCACTCCTAGAGGCTTCCAGCTGGAAGGTGCTGCGGAAGGCATCAAAGTTGCCATTGAAAGGTTTCCCTTCCATATGGATGTTGTGAAGGGTCATGCATGTGGTGTCTTTGAGGCCAGAGGGTATAAAGACGGTGCAGAAATCCTTCTCGACTTCGATGAGAGTATTGGTCCAGGAGGCAACGGGGGCATTCATAATCTTGTTGAGCCATGCCTTGGAGAAGGTTGCCCCTCTCCCATGGTTCATCCGGTTCAGGAGGGTAATCGTGATCTTCTTGTCATTATACTTGGTGTTGTTAATGGCGAAGTAAGCTTTCATCGCCAACAGCCAATGGGAGGCATCTTCACTCTTGCCGGAGAAGGGTTCTGGGCAAGCCGCCTTTAATTTGTCTTGGGTGGAGTTCGACATGCTGCTAGTGCTGGGAGCGGGGGAAGGAGAATGGGTGGTTGGGGTATGCTGGGAAGACGGGAGAGTCAATTGGAACTGGAGGGGTGAAAGAGTGGGAGTGGAGCCTAAGGGAGAAGGGATGGGCATGAAGGAGGGAGTAACGTTCAGGAGGGGTCCTCATCGAGGGTCAGGTGATGGGGCTTGAGAGGAGCCAGCTACTCGTCATCTGGGCTGAGTAGGAGAACGTGGGGAAGAAGTTCCAGAAGGACGTGTGGATTGGTAAGGGTTGGCATAAGGAGAAGCAGCGGGCAGTCGTTCATCGTCAGAGGAGTCCTCCAAAGCAGGAGAACGATACGTGGTGTGAAGTTGGGCAGATCCCGTGCATAGTAGCAGGGATCAAGGGACAAGCTAATTCTTTTGTTACACACGTGCAGAACAAAGACTTCACTTGTGATCCTTTCATACTCGTAGTGTCATTGACGACTAGGAGCAGAGTATATGATCGCTCGTGAGAGAGAAGCCCCAGTGAGTAACAAGAGACGGAAGACTGGAAGGGCTTAGCGCAGGAGGTAAGTTGAGTGACCTTCTTCAGGAGCAAAGACTTTGCAGGCAGAAATGCATAGAATTAGCTGAAGAGCTATCTACTACAAGTCGGCCCTTTATATACTAGGGGGGTTACCATAAAGGGATGACACGTAAAAGGAAATCAACAAGACGCATCGCGTCACATGTATCATAAAAGGGAATCGACGAACGACGCATAAAAGGAAACGTACATGTAAAAGGAAATGCAGAGTCCCATGTCTGAAACGAGACCGAATAGTCGAAGGTTGAACCCTAAACCTCAAAGGCGAAGTCTTGGGATCCTACCCGTATCGTCGAGATCGAAAAAATAAGAGCGCCGGTTTATCCTCTGGCTAGGAGTGTAGTTGATAGAGAGAGTTTACCCAGTAGCCCCTCAGAATATCCTAAGGGGGTCCAGCCTAGAAGAAAAATACCTGGGCGATATAATTCCAAATAGCTAAGACTGGGGAACCAGTCTTACAAGAGTACTCTACTTAAATAGTGTAGCGTATCGTGCACAGACCATGCTGTGCGAATCCAAGTATAGTAAAAGAGAAATCGTACCATGTCCGAATATCCGAGTATGGTAAGTCTTGTGCGATGGGCACGTATCGTGACAAAGAAGAAATGAGTAATACGCACAGCTCTCTATGGCATGTGCCTTCCGATACGATCACGATCGGGTAATCTCGTAAGAGGAAATGACTAAGTAAGAAATCGTCAATATGTCCAAAAGTAGAAAAGGGGTATTCCCAAACAGATGCCGCCGGGATGAAGTCTGAAGTCTCGACCGACGGCAATCGGCAAGTGCCGCAGAGTGATCACGTGCCACAGATCGCGTGATGAAGGAAATTATACTGTGGTAGGAGCGTACCAAAAGATAAACGTCAGGTGACTACAAGTCACATGATCTTCGAAATACATGTAGACGGCGAATCTTCGAGGATTGCCGCAAGAAAGGGAATCTAAGTAAAAGTTTTGAAAAGTGTCAGTAAAGTAAAGCGTCTTTTTGGAATAGAATATGGGGTTTATAACAATGTCCAAGAAAGGAATTGGAGTCCCGTGTCCAAAGGGAAAAGCGGAGAGCCACTAAGTAAAAGAGGAAAGAGAATAAATGGGACTTCCCAGTAGAAATGAGTCAGAAGTCTGGGGGCATCCGTGAACGTGGGAAATGGTGGTGTTCCTGTGCGAAGTCTGAAGATAGGCCTAGAAGTCATGAAACAGAGGGTCGTATTGACCACTGTCGATGATCTCCCAAGTGAGGTCTCTATATGCTGTGGAAGAAAGATCAAACCAGTAGTGATCATAGGAATGAGTAGGAAGGAAAAACGTATCCATGTCCATCTCGTCTTCACCAAAGAGTTGTCTCCAGATGATTTCAACGTCACGTTCCCAGGTATCCTCAAAATCTGTAACACACATCTTCACACCTCACAAAGGACCACTCCACTTACTCCTTGATCTATGTACCTCAATCAACACTAGTGAGTTATCTCTCTCCTAGTGTCCATAACCTCTGCCCTTTCGCCCTTGCTGTGTGAAAGCCTAGTCACTTAGGTGATTAGAGATCAAAGCGATTGCCTGGTTTGATTGCTTTAACAACACCATGAGTACAAAAGGATCTTGAGTGAAGTCTTTGTTCCACACCCGCATAACAAAAGAATTAGCTTGTCCCTTGATCCCTGCTACTATGCACGGGATCCAACCCACTTCACACCATGTATTGAGCCCCTCAGCAAGAGGACTCATCTGACGACGAACACCCCACTGCTTCCCCTTGGTCGAACCCCTATCAATCCATTCAATCCTCTGGAACCAACTCTCCACGTTCACCACCACCTTGATGACAAGTAGCCGGATCCTCTCAAGTACCCTCTCCTGATACCAGACGAGGACCCCTCTTGAACGTCACTCCTTCTTTTACTCCCATCCCCTCTCCCTTAGGTTCCACTCTCGGCACCCCAGCCCTTTCTCCCCTCCAATTCCAGTCGACCCTCCCCTCATCTCAGCACACGCCCACCCCTTGTTCTCCATCCCCCACATCTAGCACTAGCAGCATGTCAAACCCCCAAGAAGAACTCAAGGCGGCTTGCCCAGAACCCTTCTCTGGCAAGAGTGAAGACGCCTCCTGTTGGCTGTTGGCCATGAAGGCCTATTTTGCTCTCAACGACACCAAGTATAACCACAAGAAGATCACTGTTACACTTCTGAACCGAATGAACCATGGAAGAGGAGTTACCTTTTTGGAAGCATGGCTCAACAAGATCATGACCACCCCAGTCACATCCTGGACTGATACCCTCAAGGAAATCGAAGCTGACTTCTGCACCATCTTTATACCCCCTGGCCTCAAAGACATGGTGCAGATGACCCTCCACAGCATCCGAATGGAAGGGAAACCTTTCAACGGTGACTTCGACGCCTGCTGCAGTGCATTCCAGCTTGAAGTCTCTAGGAGCAACATCACCAATCAATTGGTTCTAAAGGATCTTCTTAAATGTGCTGTTTCACGCCAACTCGCGACTATGATGACAGCCTTAGAGAAGGAACCTGCTACCCATGAATGATTGGCTCAAGAAAGCCTCTCATTTCTACCATGCGATTATCTGCACCGACCTCCTGAGGAAAGATGGCACCTCCTACATTGGATCCACTTCGAACCCTTCCTGTTCACGCAACCCCATGGCCATGGACATGGATTACATTTCACTTTCTCTGGCAGAACGATCCGAACACATCAAGAATAGGAAGTGTTTCATTTGCCACCGACAAGGCTGTTTTGCTGGCAAACACCACAATGGGCAGAACCGATGTTCCCCCCCTCAGAAGATTAGGACCACCAAAGAAGACGCTCCTATGGACGCCCTCTCTGCCTATGCAAAAGGCAAAGGGCTGAAGACCCACCAAGCAATCCAACTACTAGAGATGTTTTCAGACAAATCGGACCCTGCCCCTTTGAATGAACCTGAGCAAGAGGCTGAAGAAGATGAGGATTTTCAACACTGAGGAGTAGAGTGACATCTACTTCCTCAAGGACAAGGACTCCTGTACAAATAGCTCCCATTTTTGTATCCTCTCCTGCAGATAGGGCAATACACGTTCCCATATCCCTTTATGCAGGAAGGACAGGAGAAATCGTCGCCACCACCGCCCTCATCAACTCTGGAGCCACTGGATCATTCATCGACCAAGACTTTGCTGTATGAAATTGAATCCTTCTTGTTTGACTTGCCGAACCAATCGGAGCCAAGAATGTAGATGGAACCAAGAACAAGGCTGGAGAAATCCGTCATAAGGTATTCATTCATCAGCAAACCAACCCTCAACTGGCCAGGACTGGACAGACTGTGACAGACTAGACAGCTCAACAGACTCTCCCAGCTCTCCCAACAAGGTACCTAACTGGTGGGTCTTTGACAGAGTCTGACAGACTGGCTCTAGTTGTCCACAGTCTGGCCCAGACTGTCCCAGCTGACTAATACTAGGGGTGAATAAATCAAAAGTATTATTTTTTTATATTAGTGATTGTATTGTCATATTTATATTAGTTTGTATTAGTACTATAGCACTAATGTTTATATTAATTGTATACTAGGTTAACATATAGTACCCAACTATGACACTAACTGAACATTCATGTGCTTAACATATTAATTGAACATAGTGTAATACTATTAGAATAATCCAACCATTGCTAATAAAACTAATCAATTGTCACTTATAAAGGAGCCTAAGGGTGTAATACAAATTTGACTAAGTCTTTTCACTACACTTTGGCTACACTTTTGTACGCTTTTGAGTACACTTTTACTACACTTTTTGGTACACTTCTAATACACTTTAACTACACTTTTTTGGTACACTTTTACTACACTTTTGTATGCTTTTGGGTACACTTTTACTACACTTTTTGGTACACTTTTTGGTACACTTTAACTACACTTTTGTATGCTTTTTGGTACACTTTTACTACACTTTTTTGATACACTTTTGATACACTTTAACTACATTTTTGTATGCTTTTTAGTACACTTTTAGTACACACTTCTAATACACTTTAACTACACTTTTGTACACTTTTATTCCACTTTTTTGGTACACTGTTACTACACTTTTGATACACTTATATATTATATTTCATCCTCCCTTTTCTTCCAACAACTTCCTCTTTCTTTTCCTATAATCTTTCTCCTCTTCTTCTCCTCCTTCCTCTCACCATCATCAACCTCTCCTTATCCCTGCCATTACCATCACCCTCTTCTGGGAGGGATGATGGGAAGTGGAAGTTGATAGATGGTGGAGAGTGGAGTGAAGAGTGAAGAGTGAAGAGAAAAAAAAAGATTATAAAAAATAGGTCATTTGAAATAGAGAAGAGAGAAGAGAAGGACATACTTGATCAATTTTAGTTTGTTTCATCAGGTTTGGTTTGTTTGGTCAGTAGATTGGTCTGTTTGGTCAGTAGGTTTGGTCAGTTTTGGTCAGGTTTAGTTTGGTATGATTTATTTAGTTTGATATGGTTTGTTTATGTTATGAAAACCATACTTATTTTGAACTTTTTACCTGCACAAATGCTCTTCACTATGTTCAGCCCTCAAAGGTGAATGCCCACATGTACTTTGCAAGCACGTGACCAGTTACATGATGTTCCTCTTCTGATATGCTCCTATGTCAGTATAAATTTCCTTCAGTCATGTGATCTGACACATGTGACCACTTGCAGTACTTGCTGATTGGCTGATAGCCTATCTTCTGCTCTTCTTTTACTATTGGCCCTTCCTTATCTTCTCCCTTTGACTCATAGACAATGACTCAGGATACACAATTCTCATATCACACAATTTCCCTTTTTGTATTTCTTGTCCTCAGACCACTCTGGACTTACCCAGTTGGGATACACACTGCATGGTCCATGCACAATAGTTAAACACTATTTAAGTAGTTAGGATTGTGACTGGTATCTCCAGTCTTATCTACTTGATTCTACTTCCAAGGGTAGGATTTAAGGATAACTCCTTGCCTCACTTGGATCCTCCCACCACCACCATTTCCTTCAACCCCTATCAAGATCTCGTTCTTGCCCATTTTCTTGCAGGAGCACCCTTCGAACCCAGTGTCCTTTCTTTTCTATCTTCTTGTAGTTGTTTGAGTGCTACTCTGTATCAGTTTAGTTTGATATGATTTGTTTAGTTTGGTATGATTTGTTTAGTCTAGTTTGATTTGTTTAGTCTGGTTTGGTTTGTTTGGTCCAGTTTAGTTTGGTCCAGTTTGGTTTGTTTGGTCCAGTTTGGTTTGTTTGGTCCAGTTTGGTTTGTTTGGTCCAGTTTGGTTTGTTTGGTCCAGTTTGGTTTGTTTGGTTCAGTTTGGTTTGTTTGGTTCAGTTTGGTTTGTTTGGTTCAGTTTGGTTTGTTTGGTTCAGTTTGGTTTGTTTGGTCCAGTTTGGTTTGTTTGGTCCAGTTTGGTTTGTTTGGTTCAGTTTGGTTTGTTTGGTCAAGTTTGGTTTGTTTGGTCAAGTTTGGTTTGTTTGGTCCAGTTTGGTTTGTTTGGTCAGGTTTGATTTGTTTGGTCCAGTTTGGTTTGTTTGGTCAGGTTTGATTTGTTTGGTCAGGTTTGATTTGTTTGGTCAGGTTTGGTTTGTTTGGTCAGGTTTGATTTGTTTGGTCAGGTTTGATTTGTTTGGTCAGGTTTGATTTGTTTGGTCAGGTTTGGTTTATTTGACCAGGTTTAGTTAATTTGGTCAAATTTGATTTGTTTGGTTTGTTTGGCTGGGTTTGATTTATTGACTAGGTTTAGTTGGTTTAGTCAGATTTGGTTTGTTTGGTCATATTTGGTAATATTTGGTTTGTCTGGTTTTGTTTGATTATGTTTAGTTGGTTTGACCAAGTTTGATTTGTTTGGTCAGGTTTGGTCAGGTTTAGTTGGTTTGACTAGGTTTAGTTTGTTTGGTCAGATTTGTTTTGTTTGATTAGGTTTAGTTTAGTTGGTCTTGGTCAAGTTTAGTTTATTTGGTTAGATTTGGTATACTTGATTAGGTTTAGTTTGTTTGGCTTGATTTGCATGTTTGGTCAGGTTTGGTATATTTGATCAAGTTTTAAAAGTTTGCATCATATCCTACAACATTTTTCCAGTATTTCCAGCTTCTCCCAGATCACCACAGTGTTTCCCAGTCTGTCACAGTTCTGGCAACTTCTGGGCAACCCTGTAGTGTCTGGAGCCTTAACTATAGGAAAAGGTCAGTTTGCTGATGAGAATCCATCCAAACAGTACGGGACGTTAATGCGGGGAACAGTGAAGTGTCTGCACATTGTTTAAAATGGCCACTGGCTAGAAACGCCATGTATTCATGATACTGTAATCTCTGGGGGCCCGGACGAGATGGATGAATTGTAATCATTGCAAAAGAAGGCGGAAGGTATGGTCTCAAGACATGAGGATACTGGCACTGAATTTGCAAATCGCCGTGAGCGTCAACTAACACTATACAAGATGGTTAGCTGTTGGAAAGGAGCGTCGTTACTAGAACAACTTGAATCATGCAGTTCCTGTGGTGGCTGTCACAGAACATCTAAAAGTTGAAACCGCATAAGCGAGCTCAACCTCTACATTTTAGGTAGCTCGATTTGGTTAGGTCAGGTTAACATCCCTGAATATCCATTTTTGTCAACCCATCGTCCAACCATAGCTCTCAAAAGGCCTACGGAGAGTTGTCAAGCGATAACACAACAATAACGTTGTTCTGCTACCTTGTAGATGAAGTTCCATAACGAAAGGCTTCGTTACTGTAAACAAAGGCCAACAACACGTCTGAAGACTTGGTTCAGACTCTCGCTGCCTACTTGGCTCTGCTCGCGCTGCTGTCTCTGGCAGGGAAGGAACCTCTTCCTCTAAGCCCATCGGAGGATGAATGTAACCAATTCTCACAAGCCCAAGAGTACCACATGGGTGACCGCTGGCATGCGGTGTTGGGAAATCACTGGATCCGTATGGCAGTTTTTTTCCTGACTCATCTAACAACCTAGTGCCGCTGCGATTACGCGACAAGCAACTATATGGGACTATCCGTGTTACAGAGGCATCGAACAATGTGCCCCTCTTTTGCCGCTCTTACACAATTGACCTCCGAACGGCGACTGGTGACTGACCGGCTGGTCAAGTTTCCGGACGTTGTGTGCATGGATCGCTACAGCTTTACTATACAAGGTTAGTGGTGTCACCGAGGTGATCACGCCGTAGCCCATGTGTATGCTGACACGTCTCTTTTCAGGTGCCTACATAGAGTGACACTGACACAGCACTCATGCCGTTGGTGGTGATGCCGTCGTATTACCGCGTCTCATAAGCCCACTAGGCCATCAGTGTATACTATTGCGGAAAGGAGCACATCTACAAAACATTCTTGCTACCTCTTGATGGGGTTATGGGATGCATGTTGATCAGGTTTCAGCCACATCAGCATGATGGGTCATTGAGCATGCACCCTTGGAGTTGTACTGCACCAATCCTCATGGAGTTGATGATCGTGGGATTGAATTTGACACTCCCACATAAACACATACTTAAGCTTGCTGTCCCGAATGGCCCTAGTTTTTCTTCTCCGATTAGCACCTTCTCCTTTTCAGTGAACATAGAACGAGTTGATGGTATCTGCTCAACAAGTTTCTCTGCATGGCATCCAGCGGCATGACTATGTGACTCGTACGTTTGTCTTCACCAACAGAGTGCCAACCTTACTTTTTATGTAGTTGTCATCCTTACTGTCGTTGGATATGATTTTGGTATGAAATCGGCTATCTTTCAGTGATGTACCCACTAGCATGTTTGCATTGACAGTCCTCACACTATCCGATGAGGTACCCACTCACACTGTATCTTGGAAAGGGTTGCCACTGATAATCCCACAGATCAAGTATATCTGGGTCAGTGGACAGTCATTTTCCAAGGTGACATGCCCCTGATAAAAAAGAATGACAGGACAAACCATGGATCTGGGTGTCGACGTTGTTTGTTCTTGTACAGTATGTGATGTGCATTCCCAATTTATTAGATTCCTAGATGGAACCCTCGCGCTTGTTCATTCCCATGATCCTTACCCTTTCCCCGATCTTTGATTGACCCTATACCATTGTTTAGCCCTAACGTGCAACCCTCTACTGTATCTCTGATATCATACCCTTAGCACTCCCCTCTACCCTTACCCTATGTCCAGATGGTCTGTGCATGCAACGGTAGAGTATAAATAGTAGGTAGTTAGCTCTGTGTTTTGCTAGTTGAAATATCGAGTTCATTTTGTGCTTGATAATTGACTGACCAATCCCTCCGCCCTTCCTCACATTTGACGACAAGCCTTCAGGTTTGTTGTTTGTTTGTTCTAGCTTTCGCCTAACAAAATATTTCGACTGTCCCACTGTTGCTGTCCTCTTTGGACCCCAACCTCTTACTATCGTCTTTGCTACTGCTGTGTGTCACGCACTTTGTGTGGCTGCACCCTTCGCCCTCTCAAATCTTCAGTACATGCTTGCATGTTGTGACGTTGAAGCCTGCACCCCCTTCAAACATCTTCTTCTTGCCTGTGCATACGTTTAGTCCCTGTGCTGTAACTATCCCATCTACCTCCTCCATTTCGAGTGTAATAGCTCAGAATCCCTGAACCCCTAGACATTGGAATCGTCTTGATACAGATAGGGAGCTCAACCATACTTGCTAGTCCCTGGTCGCCTGACTTCGTAAAGAGGCTTGTCTGTCGCCTGTAGTGTCATATTGACCTGCAGATAGGGCCTAAAAGGTCCTGCTCTTACATTCCAACCCCTTACAACCTTCTACCCCAGTTTTTGTCCGGCCCTCCTTTCTATTACAGATCCGTGTGCATCCGGGCTTAGCCGCATAGACGTACCAGGTGCGTGTGGTACTGCCTGTTAATGACCCATGTGTTACGGATTTTGAGGATACCTGGGAACGTGACATTGAAATCATTTGGAGACAACTCTCTGGTGAAGACGATACGGACATGGATACGTTTTTCCTTCCTACTCATTCTTATGATTGCTATTGGTTTGACGTTTCTTCCACGGTGTATAGAGACCTCACTTGGGAGATCATTGATAGTGGTCAATATGACCCGCTATTCCATGACTTCTAGGATATCCTTCAGACTTCACATGGAACACTGCCGTTTCCCATGTTTATGGATGCCCCTGGACTTCTGACTCGTTTCTACCGGGAAGTCCCATTTATCTCTTTTCCTTTTATACTTAGTGGAACTCCGCTTCTCCTTTTGGACATGGGACTCCGCATTTCCTTTTACGCATACATTTCCTTTTACGTGTCATTCGTTGATTCCCTTTTATAATACACGCAACACGACACGTCTTGTTGATTTCCTTTTATGTGTCATCCCTTTATGGTAACCCCCCTAGTATATAAAGGGTCAACTTGTAGTAGATAGCTCCTCAGCTAATTCTACACATTTCTGCCTGCAAAGTTTTCACTCCTGAAGAAGGTCGCTCGACTTACCTCCTGCGCTAAGCCCTTCCGGTCTTCTGTCTCTTGTTACTCACTGGGGCTTCTCTCTTACAAGCGATAGCCATATACTCTGCTCCTAGTTGTTGCCGACACTATAAGTACGAAAGGATCTCGAGTGAAGTCTTTGTTCCACACCCACATAACAAAAGAATTAGCTTGTCCCTTGATCCCTGCTGCTATGCATGGGATCCGCCCCACTTCACGCCACGTATCGAGCCCCTCCTGAAGAGAGCTCATCCGACGACGAATGACCACCCACTGCCTCTCCCTATTCAAACCCATACCAATCCGCACGTCCCTCTGGAACTTCCACCCTGCGTTCTCCTACTCAACCCAGATGACGAGTAGCCGGATCCTCTCAAGTCCCATCACCTGACTCTTGACGAGGACCACTCCTGAACATTATGCCCTCCTATACGCCCATCCCTTCTCCCCTAGGCTCCACCCCCATTCTCTCGCCCCTCCAGTTCCAATCAACTCTCCCATCCTCCCAGCACACCCTGACTACCCATTCTCCTTCCCTCGCCCCCAGCTCTAGCAGCATGTTGAACCCCACCCAAGAAGAATTAAAGGCAGCTTGCCCAGAACCCTTCTCTGGCAAGAGTGAAGACACCTCCCATTGGCTGTTGGTGATGAAAGCTTACTTCACCATTAACGACACCAAGTATACCGACAAGAAGATCGTGATCACCCTCCTGAATTGGATGAACCATGGGAGAGGGGCAACCTTCTCCAAAGCATGGCTCACGAAGATTATGACTGCCCCCATTGCCTCCTGGGCCGATACCCTTATCGAGGTTGAGAAGGACTTCTGCACCGTCTTTATACCCCCTGGCCTCAAAGACACTGCGCGAATGACCCTCCACAACATCTGTATGGAAGGGAAACCTTTCAATGGTGACTTCGATGCCTTCTGCAGCGCCTTCCAGCTTGAAGCCTCTAGGAGCGACATTGCCGACAAATCCATACTCAAGGATCTTCTTAAACATGCTGTTTTGCGCCAAATTGCCACCATGATGACAGCCTTGGAGAAGGAACCCACGACTGCAAATGACTGGCTGGAGAAAGCCTCTCATTTCTATCATGCGATTATCTGCACTGACCTCCTTAGGAAAGGAGGTACTTCCTATATTGGATCGACTTCGTCCACCTCCCGAACCCGCAACCCCATGGTCATGGATGTGGACTATGTCTCATTATCCCCGGCAGAACGATCTGAACACCTCAAGAATAGGAAGTGCTTTGTGTGCCACCGTGTCAGCTGCTTTGCTGGCAAGTATCATAACAGGCAGAACCGTTGTTCTCCCCCACAGAAGATTAGGACTGCTGAAGAAGACTCTCCTATTGACCCCCTTACCGCCTATGCAAAAGGCAAAGGACTGAAGACCCATCAAGCAATCCAATTGCTGGAAATGTTTTCAGACAAGTTGCAAGAACTCCCCTTGGACAAACTGGAACAAGAAGCTGAAGAAGATGCAGATTTTCAACACTGAGGAGTAGAGCAACATCTACTTCCTCAAGGACAAGGACTCCTGTACAAATAGCTCCCATTTTTGTTTCCTCTCCTGCTGATAGGGCAATACATGTCCCTGTATCCCTTTATGCAAGAAGGACAGGAGAAATCGTCACCACCACTGCCCTTATTGACTCTGGAGCCACTGGATCTTTCATCAACCGGGACTTCGCCATCCGAAACTGAATCCCTCTTATCTGACTTGCTGAACCAATCGGAGCCAAGAACATAGATGGAACCAAGAACAAGTCTGGAGAAATCCGCCACAAGGTATTCATCACCCTGCGCTATGCTGACACAGAACACCAACAGGAACTTATGGTGATCAACTGTGGATCCCAAAACGTCATCTTGGGAATGCCGTGGCTAGTCAAGGTAAACCCCCAGATAGACTGGACCAATCAGACCATTGAATTTGACAACGGACAGAAAGTCTGATGACACGATGACCCCCTCAGCGAAGCGCAAGCCTACCTGATTTGTTTTATCGACAAGAGCCCGGATGTGGTATCCAGGGCCAACTATGATGCTAGGCAGTGAGCCATCAAACAGCGTTTCCAACAAAAGCTACGAGAAGCAAATATCTTACCGGAGGTGATCCGGAAGGTAACAGTGTCAACCACGATTGCCACACAGAAGAAGGCCCCACAAGTAGTGCTGCCTGATGCGTTCAAGGACTACAAGAAGGTATTCGACAAACCAGAGGACGGCTTTATCCCTCTATCCCGCGATTTTGACCACGCCATCGAACTCAAGGACTTGTTTACCCTGCAAAAGGCCAAACCGTATTCCCTCAACCCCAAGGAAACCCAGGCCTGCAAGGACTTTATCGATGAACACCTGAAGAAAGGAACCATTCGCCCATTGAAATTGCCTCAGGCTGCCCCTTTCTTTTTCGTTGCCAAGAAGGATGGAAAGCTCTGACCCTGCCAGGACTACCGCTACCTCAATGAACACACGGTCAAGAATGCTTACCCTCTCCTGCTCATTCCTGACCTTATGGACAAACTCCGAGGATCGAACATCTTTACCAAGATGGATGTCTGATGGAGGTTCAACAACATCCGCATCAAAGATGGTGACCAATGGAAAGCAGCGTTCATCACTCCATTCAGCCTCTACGAACCTCTTATCATGTTCTTTGGAATGTGCAATGGTCCCCTGACATTTCAAGCATTTATGGACCACTACTTCGGTGACATGATGGCCAAAGGATGGCTAATCATCTACATGGACGACCTCTTGATCCACATCAGGGACGATCAAGACCTTCATGACGAATGGACCCATCGTGTTCTAGACTGAATGGCGGAGCTCTGCCTACACCTCAAATTGGAAAAGTGTTCCTTTTCTCAGAAATCTGTTGACTTTTTAGGAATGATCATTGCTGAAGGCAAAATACAGATGGACCCCTCCAAGCTCTCCACCATCAAGTCTTGGGTCCCTCCAACCTCTGTCAAAGGCATCCGATCTTTCATTGGATTCTGCAATTTCTACCACAAATTTATCGCCAATTTCTCTGCTATCGCCACACCTCTCATCGCCCTCACCAAGAAATCCACCGCTTGGGAATGGAAGGATGACCAACAACACTCGTTCGACAAACTAAAGGAAAAGTCCCTTTCCTTGCCGGTCCTCTCCATGCCTGAACCCCAGCACCCCTTCACTGTCATGACCGATGCCTCTCTTACCAGTGGCGCTGGTGCAGTCCTCATGCAAAAGGATGTCAATGGTGATCTCCACCCATGCTCTTACTTCTCATGCATGTTTTCCCCCACCGAGCGCAACTACGACATTTACGATCGCGAACTACTTGCGGTAATCAAGGCCCTCGAGGAATGGTGCCAATACCTTAGCGGTACTCCTCACCCCATGACTATCATCACTGACCACAAGAATCTGGCCTATTTCAAGGAACCTTGCAAGCTCTCTTGTCGCCACGCTTGCTGGATGCTCTTTTTACAGGACTTTGACATCCTCTATGACACCTGCCCTGGATCTTTTATGGGCCCTGCCAATGCATTGTCCTGAAAAGACTTTGTCGACACTTCCGAGGACAATCAGGACGTTGTCCTCCTGGACCCGGAACACTTTATCAATGTCATCGACGCCGACCTTGCAAACAAGATCACCAATTCCACCCCTGACGACCTGATTGTACAGAAAGCCTTACTAGCACTCCAGAACGGATGCTCCCTGTTTCCCTGCGCCTCCCCAAAAGATTGGGAATTCCATGACAGCTCCCTTTTCTTCCAAGGTTGCCTTTACATTCCCGATGCTGCCCAGAAGGAACTTGTCACTTCCATCCATGACTCCCCTACCGCCGGACACCCCGGTTACTTCCACCTACTCCACCTCCTCCACTGAGACCACTGCATCAGGGAAATTTTAAGGGAATGATAATCTATGATAATTGTAGATAATGGATTATATGGAATTATAATCCATTATATACCCCCCTTTGAGGATTATATAGGATTATAATCTCTTCAAAATTTCC